>PNEQ01086274.1:11273-32237 GCA_003012365.1 Medauroidea extradentata | reverse complement strand
AAATTTCCAATTTACTGGCATCAGTTAAACAGTCTTCGCCCCCCTATTTATCAACGTATAAGTGACAAAACTTGACCGGTAGTACATTATCTGAAATCACAGTAACTGGTAACAAAACCGCTAAAGTGGCAATTCTGCTAGGTTCGGCTATATTCGGATCACTTCGGTGAGAAAGCACTGCAATCGTAGCTTCTAACACAGCGTCACGTAGCCAATCCCCTCCCGTGTTCCTTCCGCCCGGCCTCCCCTCCAACCCCTTCATTCTCCCGAATACTATTGCTGCAACTCTATCCACTAGAAGAGATATTGGAAGCGCTTTTCCCAACGTCTCGCTTTGGTTGTTTACGAGTTTTTTTCTTCCGTTTGACAGTGTTGTAATCCGAGCGGAAATTGTAAAAGATACACCTATCTGCACGAGTCATAGTTACTTCTAGTAGAGACAAGGTTACAAATAAATATGTATTATAATCAGAGAATTGTCAGGAAGCTACCTGGGCAAGCACTGCTTGCCTTGCTTACCCTGACGAGACGCCACTGTCTCGATTATCCAACTTTCTGTACGCTCGTTTTAATATGATAAGCGTGACTAGTGTACAAGTTTATTTTATGTACAAAAATTTAAAAGATAACGCGTCATTAGTGGGCGTTTTCCTATTGCAAAGCACGAATTTTACTTGGTAAGAAATTGTGCTATGAACTCCAAAAAAAATAAGCTAGATTTCTGCAGTAACACGCATATTTAAGGTAATTTATGACAACTATTACTTCAAGTGATATTTAGGAAGGAAAAAATTTTATATTCGTTCTAAACATAACATATAAAATAGCATAAGGTTAAAAACTCGTTACTTTACCTTAAGAATGCGATTATAAATAAGTGAAATACTAAATAACAATTACCATATGAAAATTCCGAAAAAAATTTAAACAAATTTGAAGTGTGTAGTTAAAATCTAAAAATGTAAAATAATAACGCAAAGACATCGCTGAAAATCTCATTTCTACTTCTTGTTCACAAACATTGGTTCAGAACATCTCTCCTATTCTATATACGCCTCACTTATACATATAACTGTTTTCACCAATGAGAAAAATCGGTTTACCAACTGAAGGTGAGCACAAATATCAACAACATAAGTTGAAAACATGACTTGTTCCGGATCCCTTTCTGTATTTTTTGTTAGCTTAATCAGCAGCAACTGCACTAAAAATTATATATGTGCCTTGGAGACATAGAACTCTATGTCCACTTTTTCTCAAAACGCACTTTTACCATAAACATTACCACAGTTTTAAGTACTTTCTAGTGACATAGAACACAAAGTCTGTATTGTGTCGTAAACCCATATTTTTGGGTATTAAATGGCTAAATTCACTAGTGAATCGCACTCTTAAAACTGCTCTCCTGGAAAATATTATTTATGTGACATAGTGTCTTGTGCCTCCGAGGTACAGGTATGTTTGTTTATTGTTCCTGACAACAGTGTGGTACAACCATCCCCACTTGCCAAACATAACTACGAAGGTACATTGTACATAAGAAGAATTGGAATTTTTCTTCAATAGAAGAATTTTTTTAATGTACCTGGTATAGATTTACAGAAACGTTACATCACACAGGACTCAGCTCTCCACAAACTTTTTCTCATGATCACAAAGAATTGCTTCGTAATCTATAGAATGGCAATTATTTTGAAACCTACGATGGACTGTCAAAAACGTGAATGAATTGCAAAATGTTACGTACATTTTTCAGCTACGTTTCTTCTGTAATAACCATTCAGATTTATACATTTGTCGTACCAGTGAATCAGTTTTCCCATACACTCTACAACATGTTGCCGCTAACGAACATGGTGGGGGAGTAAATGGTTAACAATATTTCTATCTCGTCATTGGCGTTCCTTGAAGAAACAAACCTGAAATAAAAAAATTTGATTCATCTCGTTTGCGTACCTCGCCCAAAATATTTTAACGAACAAGGTTCTACAGGCAAGCGGCAACTTTTTTTTGCAGAAGGTATTGGAAACTTAGACGAAAATGTACGAATCTTTTCACAGTACAAGCGCCAAGCATTTTCCAATACATTCCTGCGGCTTAACGGTACATAAAAAGCAATAATAATAACAAAGAAATAAAAAATAATAAAAAATTTAAATTACAAAGATTTTTTTTACATATTTTGCTTCATAAGTTCCACAGATTTTCATTGCAAAAAAATTGAATAACTCAACCAAAATATCAATGATTCTTAGGAAATAATATTATTATACATAAATAACATTCTATGGTAATAATTTTGTTATAATAAAAAAAACTAATATTCGTATTAGTTAAGTGCTACGATATAAGGCAAGTAAAATCATTAAACTGTAAATTAAAAATTTAAAAATTTACGAGAGTAAAAATTGCAGGATTGTGGGCACGCGGGAACTTAATTTTTTCACCAGTTTTAAGTATAGTTAAACAGTATTACACGTTTTATGTAATATTTACGAAGTAATTTTTTTAAGACTTAACACCACATACGAGTCCATACGACGATTTGATTGTGTTTTTTCAAGAAACGACAGTTTCCAAGCATTGCCGAGGTTATTATATTTTGCAAAGGAACTCAAAATAACCGAACAATATATTTCCCAATAAGAGGCTATAAATGTTATACATTTCAACAAAATAGTTTATGTTTATCGGGAACTGACGTGACGTTGACTTCAACAGCATATTTTCTTTTAAAATATGTCAAACATTGTTATTTTTGTATAATAATTCTACTGGCACGAATTTGCATTAGAGCTGTTCAAATACCCATTTTCAATTTGTGATTTTAACGTATTTTACTTATGAATAGTAATTAAAGTTTTTTTAAAATACACTAATAACAATATTTTTGCTATTATTCCCACAACATTATGTGGACTTTACCATTAAAAATTGTACACAAAGTAAAGCCACGTCTACTATTTCTTTGAAAAAATGCAGCATTTTTATGCCGCAGATGTATGTGAAGTAAGATGAGAATAGAGCAATGACGGTATGTAATGGCGGACTAATCCCAAAAAATTTAAAGGTTACCGGCAACATTCACTGTGTTTCTCACATGCGAAGAGTTGTAATGTTAACTAATTTAAAATTACTGTGTAAAAATAAAGAAATTTCAAATTTCGATAGCTCTTGCATTTATTTTCTATAAAGTAGGCTACAATTCTCTTTCTCATTTTTCTGAAGTTTTAATGAAACTTAGTTTTGGTATCAGAAAAATATACAATGTACAATAAAAAATATCTTTAATACTTTCTGGACGCATTATACCCAAATATGGGCTACAGACGAAACATTAATTACTTTTCAAAATTATGTTTCATGCAAAGTAGCACAAATGCTTAAGCATTTCATGATAAGGATTAAAATCAGTACCGCTCTAAAAATATTTGCCCACGCACATAATCGCTGTAAGATATAACATTAATATTTCAGCAGTTATTTAAAAAAAATATGTATGTTTACTAATCAATATATAACTCTAGGATCTACAAGACTGTAAGTCCGCGAAAATGTTTACAGTGTAATAGCTGGTCAATTGTAACATCCAACTGTCTTCGTATAAAATTTTAAAAATATAACTCCTCCCATATTTTAGGTTTTTGAAAACCTAGCAATCGACATGTCCCTACAACTTTTCTAGACACTTCGCCTATCGTTGTACGAAGTGCAGTTGCCGGAATACCAAGCACATCTTGTCTCCACAATGTGGCAGCCGTTTCCACGGCGCGGCCCATCCCGCGCAAGAACGCAGGTAGTCAGTCGTGCTCTTTCATATACACAGACAGTCCGAGAGGAGCACCAACAAGGCGATCATCCAGAGCTTGTCTTCAAGACACGACACAAGGGCTTTCCTCACCTGCATGTTCGGCGCGCACTCGAACTGTGATGTGAGGTATGACTTTGCACTTGGGATGAGAGTCCGAACACGCATCAGTGGAAAGCCGGCTTTAAGCCCTATACACAATTGAATACTTTAACATTTGACTTTACGTTTCCGTTACTTTACCTATTTCGTCAATACACAATACAAATGTAAAGTAAATAAACAACCGTTGAAAAACTATTGGATATGAAACGGAAATATTGTGTTATAAGTCATTAGGCCTATATATTTACCGTTAAAGCATATCACGTAGATATTTATATAATAAACACTAATTTTTCATTTATTGTATTATTTTTTTCAGAACAAAAGCAACGCTATCTATTGACGCAACTTAAGGTTCATTTACGAATATTTCTGCAACGCTACTACCAACGTTTTTTCGAGTACGTAAAAGAAAAACCTGTTATTTTTTCACAAAATCCCATTACTGGAGAACAACTCTGTACTCAGAAATAAACATTTTTCGTTGTAGCGTACATAATCAGCTGGTTATTTGCGAACGGCCATCTTGACTTTGACTTTAGGTTTCAGATTTTCGGAAACATAAAGTCAAAGCTGCTTGACTTTAGCTTTGGCGGCGCCATTGTGTACGACTCCATAAGAAGACATGTATTGAAAGCTATCGTAAAGTCAAATGTTAAAGTCAAATGCTAAAGTTTTCAATTGTGTATAGCGCTTTATAGTGTAGGTACGCAGGGGTATGAGAGCAGGTCTGTACAGGAGGAACATAGAGAACACGAATACCTAACACGCCTTAATTTTTTGAAAAACATTCTAATACTTACAATACAACCATCACTTTCTTCACCATAAACACCGTCATCAATAGTCCCGGACAGAAACTGCAAGCGAAACTATTGTAAAAATATTGTTTACACTTTGTATACATGTAACATTATGACAGTGGTACACAATCATGTATTTTATCAGTGTCGCCTAAGCAATATGGAAATTTACATTCATTCGCCCAATTAACAGCGACAGAGATATATAATTAATTATGTTCAAGTAATTTGCAGCGATTTTTACTTAACAATGCTCCCAACTGTTACATCGGGAGTACTAGTCCATCCAAGTTTCAATTTGCGCGTCAGTGAGAGATACTTTGGTCAGAGCTTAACACAAAGGTCCTTAGCGCTTGTGAGTATAGATCAGCGTCGGATTGAAAGGGCAGGGTAAACTTGAGACCTCCTGGAAAACACGCTGACCAGTGGCAACGTCCGGCACGATTCCCATATGCGAAAATCCGGAAAATGACCCCACCGGGAATTGAAATTGGAACGCTTTAGTGGCAGCCTAATGATCTGACCATTCGTCCTCTTCAGTCCCTACGTGTCAGTAGCCAATTTTCTCAAACATAGGTGATATATTCAAATGAAACGAAGGTTTACAGACAATCATAAATATGTAAATATTTTCATTTTATAAATAACCATTTTTCAGATACGTGAACACAAAGAATAATAATTTTATATTTGTACTAAACAATATACTACTTTAAAGCTATTACAATAAATGTACTTTCTGATAATTTAGAGATTTCATGGATTTCGTTTCATTAAATGCCCCTATATTTATTAGTGTTCTTGGTCCCAACAAACTAGTTAACAAAATTTTCCAAAAATATTAGGAGAAGCTGAAAGTTAAACATGATACCATAGATAATGTTAGTTTAACAAATTACTCCTTACATTCATGTGTCTGTAAGATAACCGAAACAACCATACAACTCCACAACTGTAATGTCTGGTCGAACGAAGAGTCCTACCAGAATGTCACCCTAGACTAGAAAGCAATACAGAACGTTAAATGACGTGGCGGGAAAGTTTATATGGGCGACCTTCGGTGATATAGTTTGGCTGAGGTTTTTGATACCAGCCACGTATACGTTCGGCTCCTGCATGTTACAGCAGGTTTGCTGTTAGCCTGGCTGCCGGCTACTGGCCAGCCGATTTATGCTGATTGGCGGTAGGTGATTCCGCCATGTTGCTGACTAGCAAAAGCACTTTGCTGTAGTGTGTGACGAATTGCGGGGTCACACAGGCGCAAAAGAGCGACACGACAAAAGCGATGCGACATTAAAAATTCTAGTTACTGCAGAATACTTGTTTGGCGGCCGCGCTAAAAATATTGATAAAAATATTACGTGTACACAGTTCAATAACACTGCATACTTACCTGTATAGTACGACATGAGTTAATGTTCACAGTAATTCAGAGTTTAGCCTACTTTCCGAAGGAAAAATTAGGCTTATGAGATCACCTTTCTTTCTGCGTGTGTGTGTGTCTGCGTGTGTGTGTGTCTGTATGTGTGTGTTTGTGTGAGTGTGCGAGTGACCGCGTGTCCCCGTATGCTTGTGTGTCCCCCCTAAAAACTTTTGAACGAACGCACCAAACATCACAAAAATGTTGAACACATGTAGAACATTGTAATCTCCCTCGACTTTTATGTATTTTGTTTACGCCAAATTCATATTTTTAAAATGGCAGCAATTTACACATTTTCTGTTCAAGCTAGATATCTAATGAAACCATAATTTAGAATTTCATCTAACTGGGTACAAGTTTGCTACATACAAAGTTGTATGTCTTTTATGTATTTACTTTATCCTCTGTGCGTATTTTCAAAATGGCGGCAATTTATGTATTTTTATAATGTAATTATCACATAGAATGGCAAAACATTTTTTTTTCTTTTTTTTTTTCAGAATTTCACCAAATTGGTTAACTTGTACTACATACAAAGCTGACTTGAATATTGTGTATTATGTTCAGCCTGTGTTTATAATTGCAAAATGGTGGCCATTTTGAAAATTTTAGCACCGTATTCTGTATCTTAGAAAACATTATCCTGAATTTCGCCAAACATGGTATGTACAGACTACACGTGAAGCTGACCTGACTTGTGTGAATTATTTTCATCCTGTGTTCACATTTTTTAAATGGCAGCAATTTTTATGTTTTTAGCATAGTATAACATTTCGTAGTAAACTTTTTTCAGAAATTCACAAATATTGGTACACATACACTATACGCTATACAAAGTTGACATTACTGTCGTGTATTCTGCGACGATTCTGTTGATGGTTACTCGTGACCCGCGTTTGGTTATAATAAGAGGTGTCGTTGCTCTGTCTCTTACGTGATTAATGCTGGATGATTGGGTTCGTATTTAGTAATGTTGTAGTATGCCCCGCTAGCTCTAATTGAAATAAAATAACAAAGAAGTTTCTTTTTAAATCGGCCTAAGGGACTCACGCACTGAGGGTTGCGTCACGAGAGGTAGATACTTATAGTTTCTTTCGACGAAAATAATAGGCGCTTCCTTCGGCGGCTTTTGATCGGTCACGACGTTAATTATGTTGCAGGCACTGGCCACGATCACCCGAAAAGTCCACCCATCGGTGACCCCGAGCTCGCTGTCCACTGTCCTTACAAACCCGACGACAAATATCCCGACACCTGTCCTCCCGAGTTCACACACACCCGGCTCGTCTTAAAACTTCATTGTTAGTGCTCCGCGTCTCGCATCTTTGCTTTCCTGGGCGGCGTCCCCTTCGCGCCCCGCCGGACTCATGGGGGCGGGTAGGTTCCCCCGACCAATCAGAGCGAAGCTCTGGCCCGAACATTGCGTGCGTCCCTTGTGGAAGTTCCGTATTTATTTAAAATCAAATTAAACATGGCCACATTCTCACAGTAATTACAAATAAAACACTTAGCCTAATTACTCTTTGCTATCTTCAAATAATATAATTCTAGTTAAAGTTACGTACGTTACACAGGGTCTGTTGGGGAAGGGGAAAAGGAGAAGAAATGTGTAGGCGAGAGAGAAAAAGAGGATTGTATGGCAAGGGGACAGGGGGAGGTAGGGCGCCCCCGCCCCTTCTAGAACAGCATGTGGTACGGCCCACGCATCATCTGCTCTATTGTCGCCAGACCGGCTGGCAATTATCACTCTTAAAAACTAAAATCATTATACATAAAATTATCTTAATGTTACTAGCATATTTGAGTCTGTGACATTCCACAGGATAAAACGATACCAGACACGATACCTCTGTGATAATATTAGTAATAGTCATATTTTGTAGTGTTTTTATACTGGCCTATCATAGGATCCCACAGACCCCTCACAATCAATACTGAAGTTAAAATGGATGGCAATATGTTACATATGACAATAAAGGCCCCTTCATTACAATTAATCATCATAATTAACACAAACTACATTAATTTATATATATAAAAGTATCAATAAAATAGGGCCGTCACATGACCCTCGCGGATCATTTGAAAATAGAAGTTATGATTATTTGCAAAGGATTCGTCAGCCTTCAAGAAAGTCATTATTTTAAGCTTGATCATAATATAAAAATTATTAATTCTAAGTTCCTTACTCAAATGTACAACTAATTAACACAAGTCTCGGCCATATTTGATTCTCTTTTTAGTTCGAGTGCGATGTGTCCAATCGCGAGTGTTCTAATGTCATTTGCACGATTTTGTTCTTTAGTGTCATTACTTATTTCAAGTTTAGGTCGGATATTCTTCACGTTTTAACATCACTCACATTTTTTATTTTTCTTTCTATTTATTTTTTCACACTATTTTCCGGAGCACTCAATGCCATAATGATGGTCGATGTTATTTACCATGCGCCCGACAGGGCCGCCTGCAGCCATTGTCGTGGGGGGTCATGCTTGAGCTAGCCAGTCGGCCATGTGTTTCTAGTTTCCTCTAAGGACCTCGTTACTACACAAAAGCTTGACCATCATAAAGTTCCCCAGTGACATTTCCCGGCTCTGCCCAGCTCCTAGGACACCACATGGCGCGAAACGCCCCTAAAGTATCATCCTTAACGAATTGCTGGCTCCTCGACCCTAGTTCCTTACGACCCCTTAGGCTACAAATCCCCCCTCGAAGAAACTTACCAGATGTCTAAAAATGACTCCAACCAGCCCCCTGGCAGCAGACCTTCGGCTAACTACTTCTAACAGCTGGAAAAAATCAAACTTAAAATCTAGCTTACAAAATGACGACGAAGTTCCTATACAACACAACACTGAACTACTTACAACACCAGTCATTACCCTTAAGACTTTACGTCTGATATCGTCTCAGGCGATCGATGTTAAAGAGTCCCCTTATTTTCCCGCTATCCGGGTCTCTTAGCTCGTAGGCACTGATTCCTACCTTTCGAGTTACCTGACAGGGGCAATGAAAAAACGTTCGCTAGTTTTCCTATCTTTTTCTGGGCCTTTGATGATAAGGAGACCACTTTTGCTAATACTCAGTCCCCTACACTGAGGATATTTCGGTGTCTTAGTGCCGCGCCGGCGTCGCCTCCTCTCTCGTCTTTGCTCCAGATTGCGAATTGCGACCGCGACATTACTCGCTACATTCACCGGCGGCTGCACCGGAAACGACACAGCTTTTTCAATCCAACGCTGCGGCTTTTGCAGATACGTATCCCACTTATCAGACATGCGGTGTCCCCATGTCTCGGCCGAATCAATGAGCCTCGACAAAAAGAGCTCGACCTTGAGTGTGTCGGGTATGCAAGCATTCCTCAGATACTTATCCATACGCCTAATAAATTGGATGGGGTGGACGTGTGTTGTTTTGCCTGAAAAAACCGGTACCATTCGATCGATATTGGGGACTGAAGTCACTTGGGCGCGTTCGACGCCCGTCGTCGCCTCTCTCACAGACGCACCGACCTGGCAATTTTCGAGCCCTGAAACCTGCTGCCCTAATGCGTCGATTTCCGTAGACATTTTCCTGGCATCCTCTTGGACGCGGCCTATCTGTGTGACAATCTCGTCAACCCGCTCAATTAACCCTGTGTTTTGTTCTGCGATTTGTTCCCTTAGGACTTGGTCGTTTTCTATACATACTGCTGCATGTTGGTCAATTTTATTCTTTACACGACTAACATCTGCTGTCACTGCCGCATACCTCTCCTCTCCCTGTCTCTCCAGTCGATTTTCCACCTCCTGCAGTCTAGTGTCAAACCGTCCCATTCGTTCGTCTATTACCTCTATAAGTTTTGATTTTAGCTCCTCGGCCTGTTGCAGCGACGACTCAGCTTGTTGCTGCAACTGCCCGGATTGTTGTTCGAGTAGTGCCTGAATTTGCAGCATGAAGCATTGAAGCTGTGAACTATTTTCCGACACACCCTGTGTTGACCGGGAATAGTCACTACCCTCTTGTCCTGCCTGGTCTCCCCGCCGTTCACGGAGTTAACGTTTCCCCCACTTAACAAACTCAAAGGTATATCCCCTTCATCAATACACTTACTGTCACCCTCCATTACTAACTAGGGCAAGTCGGCTAGCTCTAATCAATGGCTACACGCGGCCTTTATTGATGCAATTTACAAAAATATAAAAAAATTACTAAAATTTAGTGACCATCTGGCATGCATATATATACTCGCTGCACCGCAACACAACACAGAAGGAAACACAACGCAGAAGAAAGTACAACGTCGTAACTGCGACAAATCCAGCTGCCGATGATCCCCGATGCTCTGACTGGAACTCTGTAAATAGGTAAATTGGAAACCTCAGCTCACCAATTTGAAGGTCTGCGCTGCCGCCGTTGTCAAGGCACGAACCCCTGCGCCTCAGTACTGGATGTAGACCCTCGCGCCGCCAAGACTCGGAGGCAAGAGGTCCTCGCTCGATGCCCGGGACAGGCGTCAAGGGTCTCTGCGTCGCTGCACTCACCGTCCATGGGCGTTGTTAGATGTCGCCAGCCGCGCTCCGCGATATCACTCGTACAGTTCTCCAGGTCTCATTCGCGGCAACCGGGATCAACAGCTCCACCACGTCAATTCCGGCGCGTAACACAAGTCCCAACCTCACCGAAGTAGTATCTCACCAGTGTTTGCAAACAAGAGTATTTCTCCCGGGTGTGCGGTTCGAAGGCCCTGAGTTGGTGCGCTAAGTTGCGACGATTCTGTTGATGGTTGCTCGTGACCCGCGTTTGGTTATAATAAGAGGTGTCGTTGCTCTGTCTCTTACGTGATTAATGCTGGATGATTGGGTTCGTATTAAGTAATATTGTAGTATGCCCGGCTAGCTCTAATTGAAATAAAATAACAAAGAAGTTTATTTTGAAATCGGCCTAAGGGACTCACGCACTGCGGGTTGCGTCACGAGAGGTAGATACTTAGAGTTTCTTTCGACGAAAATAATAGGCGCTTCCTCCGGCGGCTTTTGATCGGTCACGACGTTAATTATGTTGCAGGTACTGGCCGCGATCACCCGAAAAGTCCACCCACCGGTGACCCCGAGCTCGCTGTCCACCGTCCTTACAAACCCGACGACGAATATCCCGACACCTTTCCTCCCGAGTTCACACACACCCGGCTCGTCTTAAAACTTCATTGTTAGTGCTCCGCGTCTCGCATCTTTGCTTTCCTGGGCGGCGTCCCCTTCGCGCCCCGCCGGACTCATGGGGGCGGGTAGGTTCCCCCGACCAATCAGAGCGAAGCTCTGGCCCGAACATTGCGTGCGTCCCTTGTGGAAGCTCCGTATTTATTTAAAATCAAATTAAACATGGGCACATTCTCACAGTAATTACAAATAAAACACTTAGCCTAATTACTATTTGCTATCATCAATTAATATAATTCTAGTTCAAATTACGTACGTTACACGGGGTCTGTTGGGGGAGGGGAAAAGGAGAAGAAATGTGTAGGCGAGAGAGAAAGAGAGGATTGTATGGCAAGGGGACAGGGGGAGGTAGGGCGCCCCCGCCCCTTCTAGAACAGCATGTGGTACGGCCCACGCATCATCTGCTCTATTGTCGCCAGACCGGCGGGCAATTATCACTCTAAAAATCTAAAATCATTATACATAAAATTATCTTAATGTTACTAGCATATTTGAGTCTGTGACATTCCACAGGATAAAACGATACCAGACACGATACCTCTGTGATAATATTAGTAATAGTCATATTTTATAGTGTTTTTATACTGGCCTATCGTAGGATCCCACAGACCCCTCACAATCAATACTGAAGTTAAAATGGATGGCAATATGTTACATATGACAATAAAGGCCCCTTCATTACAATCAATCATCATAATTAACACGAACTACATTAATTTATATATATATATATAAAAGTATCAATAAAATAGGGCCGTCACAATTCGTTCATTATATATTCGCATTTTCAAAAGGGCGGCTGTTTTATATTTTTAACATAGTACTACATGCCTAAGGAAATAATTTTCAGAAGTTCTCCAAATTTGGTACACATATGCTGCATACTGAACTGACTTGACTTTCGTGTATATTGTTCATCCCGTGGTCATATTTTCAAAATTGTGGCCATATGCATATTTCTTGAATAGTAATACAAATCTTAAGAAATATTTTTTCTTAACTTTATTTTACTTTGTACACATATACCGCAAACAAAGTTGATTCTACTTTTGTGAGTTTCGTTTAGTTCGTGTTCATAATTTCGAAATGGTAGCAATTTTTATATTTTTTTTGCATAATATGACCTATCTAATAATGTTTTTCGGTAATTTCATTAATCTTGGTACACATCTATTGTTCATCTTTATGATAGTAGTACATCTCAGAAAATTTTTCCTCAATAATTGTAAATTGAGTACTCGCATATTACTTAGCAAGCTGACTTATCATTAGAATTTTTCGTGTATCATACGTCCGAGTCAAGTATTTTTTTTTAATATTCCTAGATTACGTAAACGATTTAAATAACTTCCAGCATAGAGTTGTACCCACTGTGAGGAATGCAGGCTTATTATTTATGCTGGTAAATTCTTGTTTAGTAAGTATTTAGTCTGTTCACAATACAACCTTAAAATTAAAATAAATCCAGCTGAGAAACAATTGAAAATCTTTTTTTAAATCGGAATATTGCTTCACTAATCAATATGTATTGCAACAAGTGTAGACACGGCGCCACTGTCAGTACGTAAAGTCATGTACAGCGTCGCAGGAACTTTATAATTGAGAGCAAGTGTGTGGATCTGCTCACATACAGGCAGACACCTTAACCCTACCATCGGCGTCAGCAGTGATACTCGTGCACAGGAACTGTCTGATGTTACTAACTAACACAACACTACTGCTATAAATGCTCTCGTCAAGATGGTTCGTGTAAATTTTATTTAAATTTATAATATCAATAACGTGTAAGAGATTCTCAAAGATGCGACTAGATTTATGAATTTTGTAAATCAACGTGTATATTCAACAAGTGAAATTTAAAATACCTACACCCTTCATGGCGTAACAGACTCGTCCAGGCTAACTCTTGCGTTGCAGCATGAAGGACCCTTCATTACAGGTTTAAATATGGGTGTGGAAACAAAGAGATTAGCGTAGAAAACACCTC
This sequence comes from Medauroidea extradentata, assembly GCA_003012365.1. Lineage (NCBI taxonomy): Eukaryota > Metazoa > Arthropoda > Insecta > Phasmatodea > Phasmatidae > Medauroidea > Medauroidea extradentata. The sequence continues at coordinate 18,916 of PNEQ01086274.1, read as the reverse complement.
GGTTAAAGGAAGATTCAGACATTATAATTGAAATGCAAATATGACGTGCTTACTGGCCGAGATATTACTACAAAGCTTAGCATAACGCTGTTGAGACTGTTGCCGCACTTAGCTGTTCTGGTCCTGCTATGCGAAGTATTGCGCGGCTACCTGTGTTCTTCTGCTGCTTCAGAAGACACGTAACGAAGGAAACCGCTTGAGAAGTCTTCCCTTAATCGAGACCCGGCTCGCTCTGAGGCCTTGACGTAATAAAGTTCATCGACCTCCTCGATAGCTCGCGGTAGCACACACCTCACTACAGATTAATAACACAATTACCGTCCAGGCGCTCTTCCGGCCACATCGTCCTCGCGACGCGTCTTCGACCTACCCTTAAAAACCTGTATCCAAACTTTTTACACGTACACTACATAGAAATATGATTCGACTTTCGTGTATTTAGTTCATTGTCAGTTCATAATAAGATAATGGTATACATTTTTGTAATTTCTGCATAGTATAACTTATGAGATTAACTATTTTCAGAAATTTTATCGAACCTTGTATACATACTACTTACAAAGCTGACTTGACTTTTGCGTATCTCGTTTATCTGTTTGTAATATTTTGAAAACGGTGACTATTTTTTATCTTTATGATAGAATGGCATCTCTGAAGTTTTATCCTTCTATTTTAATAAATTGACCACTTACGCATTACTTAGCAAGCTGACTTATATTTTATTACATTTGATGTATAATACGTTTAAACCAATGTTATAGTTGATATTTCTTTATTAAGCAGAGGATTTTAATTTTCATGGTTGAATTGCACCCACTTTGAGGAATGTAGACTTATCAGTTATGCTGGTAATTTCTTCTTTAGCTAGTTACTAGGGTGTACCAGTATGCCATACTTATTTCCCTGGTTTGCAGCTAGAAACGCTACTGTAGACCCACATTATTTCTGTTGATAGGCTTTCAGAACCACTGTGCCACGTGCACACTGCTGTCAAATCTGCGAAGTTTGCATTTGCACATGGAAAAACTCGTCCTTACGCACACACACACCTACATATGTGTATATATACATAATACACATATATATGTAGTACAAAATTCTTGTAAAAAATGAACAACATAGGGCGCGTGCAATGGATGATTGATGTATGGAAAATTCGCCTAAGTCACTGACAATTTCGTTGCGCATTGTACAAGAAATTATTTTGTCCTATTTAGCCCGCGATAGAGACATGGTAACTTAGATTTAAAAAGGTTTTGTTTGAATAGTTGCTATTATATGAAATACACCATTACTGATTTCAGTCACATCTCTTTTTGTTGTATGCATCTACTTTTTCCTTTTATTGACATCAATAATCCTTGGTAACCATTGTGTTTTCTTTCATTTGAGCGGAGTAAAAAATACTTAGCTCACACGGTACAAAAACGTTAATCAATCAAATACACATGACAAAATATTATATGGATTAGGTCAGCCGACCCCAGTTATCGGAATAAAACATAAAGTGTCTACAATTTCACAGCAAATTTTGGAGTTAATTTTTCTTTTTCAAGTTTAAAAAATATCCTTATACACATGAAACGAAATAAATCGTAATGGCCTAATAATTATAGTACAGTATACGCAGCAGAAGTCATTTTCTGAATTTTAAAAACGTTTAATATACTTAATTGTGGTATTTCGTTTATTAATAAATTACATGATATAGATTTAAGCACTTTTCAGATTTTGGGTGTAAGAAACCGTGATCGCCAACTCGCGACTCCAGCAGCCAGTACCCTGCATGCTCAAGTATCTAACAGTCTCACACTTACTACTACAACAACTCCTTACACCAGTTGAAACCTTACTTTTACTTTAATTCTTTTTTATTCCATTCAGCGACAAGGTTTTTTTACGACATACGTCACTAAAAACACATTGTCTACATACCACATTTCTCAATAGGTTTCACCTTACAAGTGTCTTTTCTTGCATTTGTCATTCTGTTTCAAATATTCTTAGAACCACATTCTAAGTCACATAAGAAGAGGATATTATTTACTGCTCGTGGCCGCACAAGTGGAACACCAAGATGACTTAAAATATTCCATTTTATTGTAGAATTGTAATTGAATATGTATTGTAAACATGATTTTTTTTAATTCTCACTAAAAATCACTTCAAATCTCCGTTGTCGTGGTAAATAGCACTTGATCACATTTTAAATAAATAATATGCTTTTCTGAAAGCGTATTTGCGTGGTAGTGGACGGAGAAAATGTGTGGCGTATCGGATTATTTACCAAAAATTATCCAGTTCTTGTTAAATGTTTCAGAATTTTCTAGAATGACACGTACTTTCTGTGGTCCTTTATCAGCATCCATCCGTTTTGCAGCTCTACCATGTACTGTTATATTTTTTACGTAATGTTTTAAAATTCTATAGGAAGTTCCACAATGACCTCGAATGTCTCTTTAGTGGTCTTCACCCTGTCGTTCCCTTCTGCCATCCTACGCTAGAATGTTAAACTTAGATTATTAAGAAGTAATTAAAAGTTAAATTTGCAATCCGGTCATAGGTTATGCGCTAAACCTCTTGTATCTGTGTGTGATTTTAACACACATTGCACTATATTACAGACCTGTGTATGATTTAGATTTTTATTTAATTTAAGTAATGCTGCTGACCATGGCTTTTAAGGTTCAGTTGACATTTAGTAGCATGTTGAGGGTATTAGAAGCGGACAAAGCCACTTGCGACCAGCTATTATTTTAATATAAACGCCTTAAACATATTGCGGTAAAAATAAAACGCAAGTAATTCATTACAGAGGAAAGGCGCAGCGCGTAATGAATGACATTTTTTACATGTATCTATAGGTGGGTATTAAAATTATGTTAAATTTATGTGAACATGTTATAAAACAGCGTAGGTTGGTAGGTAATAATGGGGATATGGTTGCAAAATTTGTATACTAAAATATTTTTTTGTCTCGACTAGTTTGCACAACAATAAGAACAAATTCCACGATAGAATAAAATGTAATATACATATAGTGATGCTGGAGAAATTGTGATTTTGGTGTCGGACACTAAAATAATATTGTTTTAAAGGCTGATTGATACGAGCAGGTGAGAATAAATACGAACAAAATTATGGTTCTGGTTCTGTATGCTGAAAGTTACGTTTCGCGGGTACAATTCCGCTATTAAATTACTTTGAAACAATTTTTTAGCCTATTGGAATATTAATGTCTTAGTTAATAAATTGGATACTGTAATAAATATCTATCGAAGTTACAAAAACCAAACGTTATTTTTTGTGTTCATATATTAATCTATTTCATGCAATTTTATTTAGAGCTAAATATATAATCACCCGTTAGATATTTCACAAAATATTAACAATAAAAGTAGAACAATTTCCATTACTTTAAGTATGTTTAAAAAGTTCATATTTTTTAAATTTATTTTAATGATCTCGAACATACAGTTATGTTACAATCCTATACTATCATATAAAATAATTGATACTCAATAAAGTAAGAAATGTTGTTTTTAATGTGAATATAGCTGATTATTTACTGTGAGTTTGCATTTTCTGAAATGAACCGAAACAAAATCTGATTGTGTTACAAAGAGGCAGATATAGCCTATTGGTAAAAAAAAATTAAGGTAAACGTGTACGTTCGTATTAACTACTAACATACATAATCGATTCTTAATTAGAATGTGTCATTTATACGACTTGATTGAGTAGACAATATAATATAAAATAATTAATTTACTTTTCGTCCACGAGTTAAGGAAAATATATTTTAGTATTCTATTAATTGTTATATATGAATTGCACAACCGTGCATAAGCATGGCTAAACCTATATCAATTAATAACAAGCATAAGTTTTGTTTGCCCAATCCAACTTCAAGCAGGTTCTGAGAGTGCCAACTCGCAGTCGTCATTGTAGCAAAATGTGTGTCAGGCAGGGAAGCTGGATGTTAACACGATTACAATACTGAATATTTATCATTAGACTGTGAAATTAAACATTATGACAATTTTCAGTACATACATCTTATGGAGTCGTACAAAATGGAAACATAAAAATTAACGCTAAGCTGCTTTGACTTTACGTTTCTATTAATCTGGACATTTACAGTCAATGTCAAGAAGGCCGTTCACCGAAAACCAACTGACAAGTTTGTTCAAAATAAAACATAATTTAAATTTTTTTTGCAGTAGACCTACTAGGATTTCACTGCAATTAAAACTAAATATTTTTAATGTGACCGTAAAATATTGTAGATTGCGTATACGTACTTTCCGTAAGTAAACTTAAAGTTTCGTCAATAGATGTTGATTAACTTATGTCATCGGGTTAGTATTTTGTAAAGAATTTTTAAAGTTGCAATAACTGGGATTTATTTTTAGAATATCTACGCAAATTATTTTATGACAAATACTGTAAAATATGGACCAAAGCTTTTGTTTGTGTTTATTTAATTACTTAATTTTGAACCCCTGCAATTTAAATTGTTTACGTGTGAAATTTATTGTTGTTTGTATTTTAATAGTATTAAGGTTATTGCTATTATTTTTATTGATGGTTAATTAATTAATATTATCATTATTTTAATATTTCCAGTCTGACAAGAATTTGAGCTTTGAGGGTTAAGTTCGTTTTGGTAATTTACGTAATGTTATGTGTTTACGATAAATTTTTTAATTTCAATTTTATTTTGTTTGAATGGATTAATTCAGTGAAGCAGCTTGGGATTCTAGAAAGCACCCTAGGAGGTTTTCTGAGAGATAGCGACGCCGAGTGCAGTGTTTTGTTTGGGCCAAAATTTTAAAATTAAGTTTCCACATTGTTGAGGAGGAGCTGGGGTTTAGCTAGCTGAATACGCTTCGATTTTTAGGAAGCGTGTCGTTGATGTGACGACTCCGCTTAGATCATTAAACCATCTTCAAGTGTTTGAAAATCCTGACGGTAAAGAGTTATACACAATTAGAAGGTAGCCACTCCTGTTATTTTCATAAGGGTAGAACGTATTAGTGAGTATCTGCTGCTGGTTTCAAGTTACCAACAGCATTAATCAATACTGAAAATATTGTTTCTATACGAAATTAATTAGCAGATATTTAGGGGAAATACGATTATTAATGTTGATATTCAAAGACTAATTACTCCCTTAATATTAAGTTTAGGCGAAAATTGCAAAATTATATTACTGCTTGTTTTTTCATAAGGAATCCCCTGCCGTAGTTTGTCGGTGTTGTTCAATATCATCCTGTATAGTATGTAAAAAAATATTGAATTTCAGGGTTGTTGTATAAATTAAAACTAATTTTTACGAACGTTTAGGAAAATGTACGTTGTTCGCTATGGCATAAAACGTTCAAAATATTTGATTATACTAAGGACTTTAAAGCATACTAATTACCTAATTAACCATACGTGACTTGCAGACCATTGTGGCGAACACACACTTACAGTATAAATGAGTAGGCTATCTCACACTAATTTTAATGCACATGTGTTGTGTGCGTTCGCGTCTATGTGCAGTTTGCCTGTATTCCATTAAAATGTTTTGCAATTTGTTTAATTCTGCATGATAGTTTTAGTTTTCAGAACTAAGAATTATAATTAAGTTTAATCTCATGTAATTGTAAAGGTTGTAATTGTAATTCCTTCATGGAACAGCATAAAATTGTTATAATTCGTGGTTCGTCGGCAAATATGTGAGTTAATAAGGCCCATTTCCGGAATTACATATAGATTTATGGTAGATTGATTTAAGTTATACTGGACGAAATGCTCGCAAATTTCCAGCACATTTGGGTAGTTACGATTGATTATTTTGTGTGTCTTAAGACTGTTAAGTAATGTATTCCTAATTATTGTCGTACTTCTAATTTAAGTATCTTATACTATATCTTACTTGTTATTAAAACATCATGGTCACACAACTCATAGTCAGATTGCCGTTGCTGTCTTATATATATATATATATATATATATATATATATATATATATATATATATATATATATATATGTATATATATATATGGAACAGATGCCTTTAGTAAATACTCGATAGGACTTAAAAAATACATGCAAATAATTTCCTGCTAACAACATTTATTTGAAGATAAAAAAGAAATAAACATGTTTTCCATAGTTTTCTCTTAATTTAATAATATTTCAACTTTCTGTGTTAATTTATTGTTACCATTTTCACATCAATTGAAGTTCGGAATATATTATTACTGAATAAATATGTTTTATTGGATTTCTCTTATTCTGAAAAGAAAGATTGACAGTGTATGACTGTGATATTAAAATTGTTAACAACATCGTAGAACATCACTTAGTGAATTAGTACGAGCTGCGCGGTCATCAATAAAATAAAACCCCAACAATTTCATTAGTGGCATGTCTCTCCAACAAATACTGTAACATTGTGTTCTCCAGTATGTATAGAACGATCAATGTATTGACCACGACAAAGCACTTAAAAAAATTGAATTAACTATTTTGTTGACGCACATCGCTACAGTAGTTACGTGGCCAGCGATACATTAAGTGTTAGAACTTGCTGTGTCTTGATTGTACAGGTAATTATTTTTAGGAAATATTAATACAAACATGTGTATAAATACACACAGACACACACATCACTTCTTAAAATGAACTCTTTTTAAATTTCAAGTTTATGAACGAAATAATCTACGACTTTACATTTTTAAATTACTGTTTGATATGTTTAGAATACTAAAAATCTTATATAAACACATAAATGGTAAGCTAATTAAAATCACAAAATATATTTCACAAATTTTTCGTACTCTGCTACCAACCACAAATGTAATAGTTTATACAATCAGCTTGGCCAGATTACGACACATAGACGAGCACTAATGTTTGGTAGGATCGTGATAAATGTTTTATATTCAGCTAGCCATACACAGCAAAAGTTGTTGAAAACATAAATGCCATACATTGACATCTCCGTTAGGTATTTTTATAACATAACATAACTATAGCGTTTCGAATATACTTAACTACGTTGCATAATAATAAGGGAGTTGTAAAAGGGACAAATGTGATGTTTGCTGATAATACCAGGCGCAAGTTGTATAAGTATTCCAAACTCGTTTGGGCAAAACAATTACTTCCTATGTTTTGGAAGTATTAATGTTTAATTCATTGCAGCAGTTTTGTTTTCGGTGTGGAAAGAGTTGAGACGTAGTATAAATAGTCTTGAGCCTTATACATTCCAAATATTTCTAATGACTCTTACTCACTATAGCGAACATCTGAAGGCATATACATGTCTATATAAAGACAAAAGTTTGTAAACCGATGTATACAGACAGAAGTTTGTAAATATATTGTTACAAGTTTGAGACATAAACTTTATATGTGGGCAATTCCCATGAGTTCTTTGGGATAGGGGTCTTATAATTACAAATAATAGAGTTAAATTAAGTACTGGATTTAATAGCTCACAAAGCTACGAAATACACAAAACAGTAATCAACTAGAACTCTCACAACACAATTAGTTATGCACACAATTACTCCTGTGTCACAGACACGTTAATTAACTTTGACAATTAAAGCACAAGAAAAGTCTACCATCAATTAATTAAAC
>PNEQ01086274.1:0-11173 GCA_003012365.1 Medauroidea extradentata | reverse complement strand
AATCTTGTATCGCCAAACACTGCTCCGAAGGTAGCCGCCTGCCGCCTCACAGTAGACTTTGACGTCACCAAGATGTCTTCACCAGTCTCTCTCCACAGGCGTAGCACCTTCCTCTAGCACTACCAATAGGGAACTCTCCTCAAATGTGCCGATTCTGTGCTTTTATACCAGCCCAGACAGTCGGGTGTTCCCCGCATTACAGGGGTCTAAAGATAGATATTTCATTATGTTTCGGATGTGCTTGTAGTCACGTCGGCCGCCCTCGAAGGGTTAAGACGCAGTTGGGACAGGTATCTATGACGTAGTTTCGGCGGGATTCCCACTATGAGCCACCCGGGCTTTGAATCATCGGCCAGCCCTCAAGGTGTTACGAAACAGCCGCCTACCACTGGCCTCCAGGTACATGGCATGCAACAATATGTATGCTGACAGATGTCCGCAGTCATATGTATGTCTCCAACACTTGTAACACGTCCTCACTTATTGTGTATATGACAGTGGAACCTAGCGGGCACTATTGATTTCTCCGGTAAGTGCGCTGCGTGTGTAGCGATCCATTCAAATAAAAAGTGTAAGCGTAAAATATTTTGGACACCTGAGTTATATAATAATAATGGCGGACATGCGAAATACATGATGCGTGAACTACAGTGGGTACAGAAATTTTGTTCGCACGGTCGCTGTAAATTTCGAAAAACTGTTAGAAATTCTGGAACGATCCTGTATTTGTTAAATGGGCACGAAGTTCCGAAGAGCAATTACTTCCGAAGCAAAACTGGTAGTTACTCATTTTTTGCTTTTGTTGATTCTTTCAGCAGCCTTCTACTCACACTACTTCTTCAGATAGCTTCCTCTTAGAGAAGGAAGAGTAGCGCTTCGTACGTAAACTAGGTTGCTTTCTTGGTGGATGAAATTCAGTTTTGACGATTGTATTTTCTTTTCCATATTCTATACGTGACCTTTGATATGTATTGCCTAGTTATATATTGTTTTACAGTTTAGAATCTTTCCTTGCATTTATTCAATGACGCATTCCACATAGCAGGCAATTGGTGTTAAGTTCTCAATTAGTACTCGACGAAATACACAACACATCCTGTCTGGTCGCATACCACCCTGTAGTTAACATCAAGGTCAGTCGCGGTAAACACTGAGTGACGTTTCGCACCAAGATGCAGCTGTACTATGTACTGTGTTTACCTTGCCAGGCGGGAAACAAAATATCGCATACATTTGTCTGCCGACTGTACGTAGCCTGTTTGCGGAGACGATAAACATAAAGTCGGCAAACAATGTGCATACACTTCGCGTACATACGTATTTCTGTATGACCGATGTTTGCTAGTAAGTTCGAGGCCTTAGCTATCTTCTAACATGCAGATATTACAAACTTCTTGTGTGAGTCCCTCTTATCTTTGATAATAATTATGCGTTACTGTTACAATGCAACAGCGAGTAAGAAACTTTCAAACATGCAACGTCGTCTGAATGGACTTCTCTGCATGGTCCTCTGACACGAATGTTATTTTATGTACTTGGGACATGCAAAATGCTACAATTCATGTGGAAAAGGAAATCTCAGAACATTCATTCAAACAGTTTTCCATAATGTTCTATTTCTCTCAGGCTTATTCTTGACTCTACAGCAGCTTCACCATTAATACAATAACAAACAGCTGAGGATTTTGTTAGTTTACTTTATCGTTCTCTTTTACACATGGCGGACACTGCTCTACCGAAACCAAAACTTTAAGTCGGTCTACGAGTAAAATTATTCTGGTACTATCCTCACCTCAAAAATACAACAGTGATTATAGAACTACTTATCGCCACCCTAATTGTAAAACCTCCTTACTCTATTTTGTATGAATGCGGGACAAATCAGATAATTTTTTTTCTATGGTGAAATAAAACATTATTTTTGTAACATTTCAATAAAAGAACTGTTTATATTTACTTTTTAACAAAATTTAAGACATACCATATAGTTAAGATGATTTAAAGAGACAAAAGGGCAATAAACAAAAAATGGACTTACGATGTTTTACAAATAGGGTGACGTTATATTTTGCCATTCTTTTCCTTTTTCCCATTCCTCATATTTCATTGATTCCTGTATTGAATGTCAAAAAATCTCAGGTTTTGTGTAACTCTTCACTAACTCTCGTACAACTTTAACACCCTTCTGCTCCTATTTATGCATTTTCAATGTACATCCTGCTCGTCTAGGGTCGAGTTCTGGGCGGGAACCCTCTCCTCGTCAATTTAAAGTTGGAACTGATGGCTGTTTATTGTGCAGGCTTTTCCTTACTGCCAGTGGACAGCCGTTCACATTGGTCTCTCAATTGAAAAGGTTAATTCTACTACAGATAGAAACCTCAATGTGGAGACTACCCTCATTGGTTTCTACAGTTTTTAGGGTAATTTATTAAGCTTAAACGAGGACAGATATCAAATATCCGTCTGGCAGTTTTGTTTAAAATGATCTTTTGTCGTGAAAGCTAATTTTTTCCAAAGCGAGACTTTTTACGGTTTCGACTAAAAAGGCAATCAACCATTATTTCGTTAATTACATAATTAGCTAAAGAAATAGTATTTACTGCGTTGAAAAATCAGCCACCTGGAAGATGACGATATTAAACAAAACTGCCAGACATGCTCTGTTTATACGTCGGAAATTAATATCGCTATAAAAGTAGCAACTTAAGAGAATGGCCTTAAAAGTTTGTTGTCACAGGGAAAATTTCTGCCGCTTGAGTGCTGGTATCGTTTAATGGAAGCAAACTCACCAATCATAGAACATTCCTGAATTTTAAGTTACATAAAATTATTTACAGCGCCAAATAGGTTTATTTTCTCTTTAAAATTAAGTTAAATTACTTCTGTAACATCCAAACCTGTTCAAAGTTAATTTTACTACAGTTTAGTATTTTTCTGGTCCCTTAACGATTGCAGCGAAACTAGCGACAGAAATTTTCCCTGTGCCAAGCTCTACAATAAGAGAACTAATTTTCTTTCTAAACTGTAGTAGAATTAACCTTATCCATGGCCTTCCAAATCCGTAGGTCTATTGTTTTACGAGATAATTTTCTATCAGTCTTTACCTCAAATAGGGTGGTTCCCGTACTATTTTATCTCAGCTTATTACTATATTGTTGGTAAATTACCTCAATTTTCCTCTAAGGATTAGTTAGTCTCTCTGTACTACCCGACCAGGTATGACTCTCTTGACTACTTGGGAGGTGGGACGGCACGGTGGCCGAGTGGTCAGATCATTAGTCTTGCTCCATGACGATCCGGGTTTGATTCTTTGGGAGGGGGGGGGGATTTCCCGGATTTTCGCATGTGAAAATTGTGCCGGACGATGCCGTTGGTCCGTGGGTTTTCTCGGGGATCTGCCGTTTCACCCATCCCATCTTTCCGGCGATGCTCCATACTCACATCGTGTCACCCTTTGCCAGCGCTAAAGACCTCAATGGTAAGAGCTGGCCAAAATCTCTCACTCACTCACTTGGTGACTGGGTCGTTCTTTGAGATTTCTCCTTTCTTTTCACTGTTTGATCTGCCTGGTGGTAGCCATGTTGTTTGCCAATTTGTAGGATAATATATTATCCATTAATTTATTGTATCAACACTGTTTAACAATCCCATTATATTGTTGAATTTAATGGTCCTTTATCCATACCGGTATGATGCCGTGCAACCTGTCTAGAAAGTGATGACAAATCTATAAACCTTACTTCGCCCACAGAATAATCTAACTTTTAAGCTTGCAAGTAAAATCCTGAAAGAACTCTGCCATTCTACTATTTCTGAATTTATACATACAAGTGAGAAAGTACTGAATTAACTCCTCTAACTGGAATGTTTCAAGAAATTCTGAAAAAATGATGTCATAGCACCTCCACAGTTTTGCCACAATTGCTCAGTTTTTTTTATTTTGCAAACAGCTTTATCTGAACCCACTAGCCAAGAATATAAGCAAGCCAATCTAGTGTTTAAAAGTTCACCATATTTGCTTAAACTCTCTATCATATTTCTGAAAGACCCGTATGGCATGGGCACCAGTTACGTATTCAGAGAACCTAATTACCAACTTTGTAATGCATGGAAATTATTTGTTGTACGAGAAGAACGAATTCTGTTTAAACGGTCATGTGAACTTACTCTGCACCCTTCCCGTAGCTACATTATGCTTGTGTTTTAAAGGCCAGAAATTTTACTTTCCCAATGTTTTCAAATACCTACGTATCTATCTCGACTGCATGTGACAATTCATCAAACTTCATTATCTATTTATCTACATTACTAATTTTTAACCTACCATTTCAAATTAATTTTTTTCATCTACTTTGCAACTCTTGTGGATATCATTATTGACGTTTGCATACCAGAAATCAATTGCAGATGACTGCTCGCTGTTTATTTATGCCTTAATTAACTACACAAATTTCTACTTTTCGATTTTACGTTATACTTTGTTAAACTTCCGTTCGTGTTAACCGGTTTACATTTACCTTTCCCTCTCTAGCTGTATTTTCTTGACTGTGTTTTTCGCACTAAACATCCCTCTCTCGAGGCTACTTTTAAATTTCCCTTAATTACTTTTCACATCTCGCTGATTCATTCACATTTCGCTAATCTGAATGTATATTTGATCCAACCATGCTGATTGGTTTTCCCTAGTTTCCTTTTGGTCCCATATTTGTTGCTTCCTTACATTAGTCTAATTTATATCGCCTCGTGTATCAGGGTGTTTGTCAGTGTAGCGAATTGACTGATCCCTCAATTAATGATTGAATTCAGTTATATTCTAAAACCCAAAAAATAATATTTACAAAAATAATATTCCATCCTGTCAAATCTGTCAATGTTTGGCTTTAATAATTTACTTACATAGCTAGAAACCTATATTCTGCTACTAAGAATACCAATGAACAATAATTGAAGTTTACAAGATACCTGATATTAAATAATTTCCAACAAATAAAAACATTACTTTTCCACTTATTTCAACAGTGGAATAATATATATTTCAATACAACAGAACTTTTCCTATTGTTGCGGGCTTATGTCGGACTCAGTTTCTGTTCGTTGGTTGTAGCTGTGATAATATTTCAAATAATTTAAAAACAAACTTCCGCACAAAAATACCCGCTGTCTGCGAATAATTTATTACGCTGCACCCCCCTCCTCGTGCGCAACTTACGGAGGTATACGTTCGAATAATATAAACAATAATTACTGCCGCAAATTAAATAATTTACGGTATAACCGAGCTATGCCAGTACTTCTGCCCTCTCCTGGGGACCGCGGAAGTGTGTCTCTAAAAACTCATAAAATACATATTATCTAACTGCTCTCCTGTGATAAATATGAATTACCAATCAACCAGCAGCATTCTATCGCTTAGTTCACGCCCCACGGTAACGAGCTCTTATCTGCAGACTGTAAGACAGTTTATTTTCATTATCATTAACATGTGATATTACTCATTGAATATAACGTAGTGTTACACATTTTGGCTAGGTACGTTTGGGAATAGAGTTCTTTGATAAAAGGAAAAAAAATAAATGCAGCTAACCTAATTTATTTAAAACTATCTATATAAGAAAACCTACATCAATAACGATTAATCACAATTAAATAGCAGCCAAACAAAACGAATAACAACTGTAGGTGGTAGCTGTGGGGTCACTGAAGGTAATACGAGCCGTACAGAGAACATGGAGGTCTCTTAGCTCTACCGCCACTGTATACTCTTTCACCGCTCAGCCAGATAGTCGCGGATCGCAACAATAGAGTATAACATTTAATATATCACATATATTCCCTGTTTACCCGTATTGAATACAACCGCATCATTTACTTGGGCTAGTTCTGATTGGCTGCTGAATTTCAAGGGCAGTCCTGTATTTCGTGATTTATGTATTTATGATAGAGTTGTCTTGTAGCGGGCAACAGCGTGACGAAAGTAAAAAATTCTGCTCATTGTCTAGAGCATTATATTGAGATATTCTGGCCTCTGGTTTGGTAGCGACACTTCCTTTTCCTGCAGGACCGCACAATCTGCCTTCTTTGTCGGATACTTAAAAATATTCACATCTCGGCAAAACACAGAATTCGGTATTTTATTGCATAAAACATAGTTTCAGTTTGGGTAAAATAACTGTGAGGCAAGTCACACTACAAAATTAGTTAAAGTCGCTGGCGAATAGTTTACTTGATTTTATGTGTGTGAAGATGTGACGTTAAGAACTTCCGACGAAGATGTTGCCAGTGATCATTCTTGATATTATCAAAAAGTTGGGCTGAAAACCGAAGCTGTCCAACTGAAGCTGCTCTTATACATTATCTTTGTCTCCTCGTTCTTCTTCTACCTCCATATATATCTTCTCTTCAGTCTCACACGTTGTCTAGACTGCATTACTTATTCCTAGGCCTAACGTAGATCGTGCCCTGAAGCCGGCTACGTCATACGCCATGTCGTGATTTTATGTCTTTCATGCTCATACTATTTTACACCTTTTGGCCCATTAGATTTTCTAGTTTTGTTAACAAACAAAATAAACAAATAACATATGTTCACCGAACTGAATTACATTTCCAATTTTAAGTGTTTATAAAATTAGTAATATTAAGTGGCTAAACTTAGGGAAAATGATCGACAATATATATATATATATATATATATATTGGCGAGCTGATTAACTAACACAATTTCATATCAGCAAGTCTCTATACCCGTTGGTCGTCCGTAGATAATTATCTTATTTAAGAAACCAAGTACAGACACACCATGTTTGATGTTTACATGTTATTATTTATTTTAAAATTTCTATGACCAGGAATGTTAATAATGAATGGTAGGAAGATATTTATACTGTACCGTATGTCTGTTTACTTAGATCTATTGGATTCTTCCTTTTCTTTAGAAAGTGGTATCTCATAGCAATCCCCTCTTGACTCATTGTGTAAATGAGTAAAATTTATTGACGAATACCAGCGGAACCTTAAATTTACGTCATCTTGAAACTGCATACTATGCAATCAGGCACGAAACTGACACATACTTGGTCTCTCTCATAACCTTGCTTATCTAATCTCGGATGCGACTGTTCTAAATTTGTACTCTCTACTCACACTCCTTAAATAAATTGTTGCAGTGCAGTCCTTACAGTAAAAATTATAAAACATAAAATAAGCAATGCTCAAATTGTAACCAAAAACAATGCCTTAATTTAGAATTACAGAAAAAACAGTAACAAACAATCTACCACGTAAACCACAGACTTAGAAAAATTGACCATGAAAATAAGGGCTACATTACACATTTATAAGTTAATTTACTGGCAAAAACGTTTGTATCACGTAAGGGTGAAAAATCTTGTGCACATTTTTGTATTTTTTAATTTTGATGTAAATTCTCAATAGTTGTAAAAACTTAATGAATATATTACTCAACTTAACTAAACGTGTATGAAAAGCGTAACTAATTAAATGATTCATCAGAATTTTTATATGTTAAATAAAATAAAAAGAATAATTATTCTAGTCCTGTATTTGCCATTATTAAGGTTAACATTAAAAACCTATAAAACTGCACATACAAATCTGAATTTCATCGTCGTGTATCCAATATCTTACATTCTTTTTTAAAATCGAGTTCCATGTACAGTAGACTATTAAATTGTATGGAAATAAAAGGCGAAACAAACATAATCCCGAATAATTGGCAAGTCATCGATAGCAATGTTTTAAATAAGTCTACCTGAAATTCCTAATAGCACACAAAATTTATTTGCTATGCATCAGTTATGGTTTATAAAATTTAATTGCTTCAGAGTGCTGACGAAGAGTTTGTACAAATAATTATCTGAAATAAATTAACACCATTGACCAGTGTAAAATATTTACTCAAAGTCAATTACACTTTTGTTGTCTGTTAATAGGAATTTGTATATGTTGGTGTTTTATGATAAAATTGTTCTGAGCCGATGTATTTTGCATAGCTTGTGTTGGTGTGTGCAGGATGATACCTAGATGGATGTCCCCGTTGGACTTTCCATCGTCACTTTGGCCTTCCCGCCTGATCCAAGGAATCCTCGGGCTGGCTCCCACCTCACACTTCACACTTCACACTGTCTACAATTTCCTTGTGGTCTTAGTCATCATTGCCTGCTGCATGCTAGACACCATCCGAAGAATCATTTTGAATGAAACATATTTTTTGGTCCTGTTTGGCACCATTGTCAAATTCGCGTTTCTCTACGCAATGGCGATTTCGGCTCTGGTGATCAACTTGATTAGAGGTCACCGATTTGCCGCAGACTTCGCTTTTAAGATGTCTGTAGTTGATGAAGTTCTTCTCATACGTCCAACAACACTGTACCGGAAAATCTGTGTAAGTCAGCTGTTAATACTCTTAATTTTGGTTATAGTTTACACCACTGATTTATTTATCGACACATCTATTAAAATGGACGAAAATGTGTTTCCACCTTTGTCCTTCTTCACAATATGGTATTCTGAATCAGTCTCAGTTCTTAACTGCTTCTTCATTGTGCTACTGATTTTGACGGTGTGGTACCGCTACAAGCTGTTGAACAAATCACTGCGGTGTTTGCTTGTCGACTCTGAGTCAAGAGTATTCACAACTGTGCCAAAGATAAAGTCACTCTTTCAAAGAAAAGTTGCAGTTACAACACTTGAGTCATTGACAAAACAAATACTTGAGGATGCTGGGCTTGTTGATTGGATAAACACGCTTAGAAAAGTTTATTTCACTTTGTTTGAAATCCTAGATTTGGTGAATTCTATGTTTGGCGCTACAACATTGCTAGAAATTATATCAAACTTCATCTCAGGGATCATGTATGTTTACCACATCCTACATCCTGGTTTTGCTATGGAACTTTCCCCTTGGGCTAACGTAAATTACTTGTTGTGGTGCTTCTTCGACGTCTTTAAGTTAACTTCACTCTGCTACGTTGGGAGTCTCGTAGTTACTGAGTCAGAATCTACAGTAAAGTATCTCCAGCAGCTCTTGTTGTGGGGAGATCTCGATGACCAATCATTGACCCAGGTCAAGATGTTCCACCAGGAGGCAACAAGTCGTCGTGTTAAGTTCTCTGCTTGTGGCTTCATTACTCTTGACTTACAATTCCTTTGTGCTTACACTGGTGCCGTGGTAACTTACATGATTGTGTTTTTGCAACATGCTTAGCTGTATTCGTCATTTTTTTATGTTTTACGTTAGTTTTTCTGTATGAATATTTGTTTTTATATTATAGATTTATTTGTCTTTTTTTTTTTTTTTTAATTGTGTCTAGTATATTTGGAATTTGTAATACGTGGGTAGAAATATTTACGATTTATTTATAGAAACACACAGCAACATTTTTGACTTACATTTCATTTGTAAATTTAAGGACTCTTTCTTCTTATTTTTGTCGAATTTTCGCAAAATGTTTATGTTAATTGCACGGTGTTACACGGAATTTGCACGAAGTAAGTATTCATAATTACTATTAAATACTATTTGTGCAAATACATTTGCGTGTATACTTATATCTAACTACGATATTCTTGTCGATGCTTACCTGGACAAGCTTTAGAGTGATGTTTATTTTCTGAATTTGGAATCTGTTTCACAATAATTTTTAAATTGTTATCAGTTACGTCACAAATAATGTAATGTTTTAAATTAACTGCTTTTTTTTTAATTTAAGGAATGTACTTGAAAAAAATGTATTTTAAAATTAATTACACAGACCCTTTAGAAGGTACACTGTACAAATGTAATGAGTTTTAATTCTTTTTCTGTATTCTAAGATGTATATATATATATATAGTACTTTTATACATTTAAATGATTTCGTTGTTTCGTGTACGATATATAAATATGCATGTTTTTCTGCATCGAACCAACGATTTTAATGTACTATTAATCTAACCATTTATTACAAAAAACTGTCTTATTGTAGTACGCTATATACATTGTGGGCACTTAGAAAAAAAATTATTTAATGTCTTTGTCATTAAATATTTATATTTACACAAATACTTCTGTTCAGCCACTGTAAGTGTACTGCACTAATGAGATAGAGCACACAATAAAGTGTTATCTATAATTCATTGTGAAACTAAGCACTTTATTAATTGAAAGTAGTTTAGTTGTTTTGTCAATTTTAAATTCTAAAATTTACTATTTATATTAATTAAGGTTAATCAAACAAAATATTTTCCGTTTTCATTTAAAGTTCTCGTCTGCAATTCGTGAAGAAGTTCCCTATTTGTTTAATCCTTTCTCGTTTCCTTTTATAATGACGGCAACTCACCTTAAATTTTGTAACGAAGGTAAATCTCGTACGCATATATGAATTTTAAGAAATGTGTGTCATTAATTGTTGAAATGTCGCTCACCTTGTAAATTAAGTTCTCTAGAAAGTTCGTTATCTAAGTCTACTTCTACTTGAATTAATTTCTAAACTCAACTTGTTCGTCTACAGATACAATAGTCATAATTAAGAAACTGTAGGATGGCATTAGCAAATGTCTAATATTCATAGCTGTTTTTTTTCCTGTAGACGACATAACATGACATATAGGCGTTAAAATTATACCATGAATCAATGTTTGGATTATGAACTGTCAAAATAATAAATTTGGTTGTGATTAGTCCAGACGTTTTAGCTATATATTGAAACATCTTCGTTTATTAATGTCATGCTGCCTTCAGAAATTTCTGCCCTCGTAATATTCCATTGCAATGAAGCTTCCTGGTCTTGTTCGACGCAATAATGTGCTTTGAAAGCAATACGTGAATTTATTTTGAAGTCTCGTATATTCGAAAGCACCTTATTCGACATTCTGTATTATTTGTCTCGTTTATCTGACCCCCTACATCTGGCATTCTGTATTATTTGTCTCGTTTATCTTACCCCCTACATCTGGCATTCTGTATTATTAGTATCTTACCCCCTACATCTGGCATTCTTTAATATTAGTCTCGTTTATCTTACCCCCCTCATCTGGCATTTTGTTTTATTAGTCTCGTTTATCTTACCCCCCTCATCTGGCATTTTGTTTTATTAGTCTCGTTTTTCTTACCCCCTACATCTGGCATTCTGTATTATTAGTATCTTACCCCCTACATCTGGCATTCTGTATT
>PNEQ01086273.1:11491-32237 GCA_003012365.1 Medauroidea extradentata | reverse complement strand
AAAAAATCGAATAAAGATAAATTTTAAATAAGATTACAAACATGTTAAATTACGCAAATTTCGGGTGTCGGCTTACCTTCTCTGATGAGGTCACATCGTTGCTGTAAAGTAAAAACACTGCTGGAGAAGGTTTAGCACGTAATCCACGTACACAACACTTGCGTTCACATGATTCCGTTTCATTAATGGTTTTTAGTCTCGTTAGACTATTTTTAATCCCTAGTATAGAAAGCGCAGCTAATAATGGTAAATTTCAACGCACAGTAACCAAATTAAATAATAAACGATAATATTCACTTGGCAGCATTACCGTGCAGCGCGGGAACTTGCTAATATATTCCATTCGTGTAGCTTGTAAAAATCAACTGCCGGTGACCAGTGTTGCCAACTGAAGTTTAAAGAAAACCACTAATGGCACTGGAATAATCACTGGAGACCTATCTTATGAATAGAAAAGAAAATTTCCAATTTACTAGTATCAGTTTAAACTGTCTTCGCCTCCCTGTTTAATCAACGTATAAGTTACAAAACTTGACCGGTAGTAGATTATCTGAAATCACAGTAACTGGTAACAAAACCACTAAAGTGGCACTTCTGCTAGGTTCGGCTATATTCGGAACACTTCGGCGAGAAAGCACTGCAATCGTAGCTTCTAACACAGCGTTACGTAGCCAATCCCTTCCCTCCCGTGTTCCTTCCTCCCGGCCACCCCTCCAACCCCCTTCATTCTCCCGAATACTATCGAGGGAACTCTACACACTAGAAGCGATATTGGAAGCGCTTTTCAACAGCTTACTTTGGTTGTTTACTAGTTCTTATCTTCCAATTGACAGTGTTGTAATCCGAGCGGAATTCGTAAAAGATATATCTATCTGCACGAGTCATAGTTAGCTTCTAGTAGAGACAAGGTTACAAGTAAATATTTATTATAATCAGAGAATTGTCAGGAAGCTGCCTGGGCAAGCACTGCTTGCCTTGCTTACCCTGACGAGACGCCACTGCAACCTACCCAACAAAACCATACCCAACCTAACTAAACCCCACCTAACCCAACTTAACCTAACCTAACCAAATTTACTTAACCCAAACCGACTATACATGCCGGTGCTTGCAATAAGATCCAAAAGCTTGCATTAAGATGCGCTATCTTGCGCAATGTTGCTCTAACTTGCACTAAGTTACAGTATATTGAACTAAATTGCAGTAACATGCACTAAGTTACACTAACTAGCATTAGCTTTCACAAAGTTGAACTAGCTTGCACTAAGTATCACTAACTTGCACGCACCCTAACCCAACCAAACCTAACCTAACCCAACCTATCCTCACTTTACCTATCCTTAACTAACCTAACACAACATAAACCAACCTAACCTGACAATCTAACTTAATGCAAACTAGCAACCCAACCTAACCTAACCCAACCAGCCTAATTCATACCAACTACCTAACCTTGCACATCCTGCACTAAGTTACACTATTTTGCACTAATCATCGAGGCTGCTAGAACCTAACGGGTTACCTTCGTGATTTTCACTTTATCTACATACCTATAATTACATGATATTTTTTACGTTTGGTACCTACGGAGTGAGATAGGTCAAAACGTGTTTTCATTGAACAGACAATATTGTATTCGCGGTTTCCACTTCAATGGGACACCCATAAAAACCATACACGCGTATATAATGAGATTGAACGGTTTCTCGAACTTCAACCCTACGAAGGTGGAGTGAAGAAGAGAAGTTTATTGTGTTTACGATGAGTAAATACTTGATATTTACACATCTCGTCCAGACAAGAGTTGCTTTTCACTTCAGGATTATGATACCGAAGATAACCGTAAATATATTTCAGAATTTTTTCTAAAGTTTACCTCTCTGGGGTGTGGAAGTGTGAAATGTGTTTCTAAGGAAGCGTCGAAATTGTTTGAACCCAACGGGTTATCTGTGTGATTTTTAATTTCTATTGTACACTTATTTATCAAATACTATAGCCGTCCCGGCATGCGTTGAAATGCTCGTAAAAATGTTTTGATTTCCCGTTTTACAAATACCTCTCTCTTAAAATTTGTGTTTTTTTTCTTGACAAAAACCTTTTCGGACGCACGCACTACTCACCAAAGTTTCATTATAATCAGATGAACGGCATAGGAACGTATACATTGTAAACAGTCATACAGTCGAAGTACGATCCCTAGAGATGATGCTATATCGCGAAAATTGTTCGTGCCAACCAATCCTTGAAAACACTGGTTTCTATGACATGCGTGATTAGGTGTTATACGTCCGACAACATAGTTGTCTGCAGACTAATGATAGGCATCAAATATTACGATAGCAGGATTCTTATTGGCTCAGTCAAATAGGGCAACAGCTACACGCACAAGTGAAAGCCAGTCATATTTTCATAAGCTGAACGTACGTTGAAGCCCAGCAAACAGTCAAGTTTTCCCGCGATGAACCATCACTAGGACCATAAACTTTTCGCGAAAAGAATTTTGCCCCAGTTGGTTTCAGTGCCTTACGTACGCATCTGTAGCCGTGCGTCATAGTTGGTGACTGGATGTTATAACTCCCACGTGTGTTAGGGTTCTACCGGCAAATTACAGACGTGCAGTGTTTCAGTAACCTTATTGCGATTTGAACAATCAAATGAGATACGTCACTTCACAGAGACACGCTGCCGATAACCGTGAAGCAGAGCTGCAGATGTGCACGTAAGGCAGTGAAACAAACTAGGGCAAAGTTCTTTCCGTGAAATGTTCGTGACCCTAACCATCATCGATAACGATCGCTATAGGGGTTAAAAGGCTTAAATTTAGTTTCCTACCAGCCAAAGTATGGCTGAAGGTCTGCTCACAATTTGACTCCCACCAAAGCCATCCGGATTCCATTCCCAGCGTTGTCAGTCCCTGTATTTTCTCATGTAGGAATCGTGCCGGATGATGTAGCTGGTCGGCGGATTTACCCGGGGATCTCCCGTTTCCTCCGCCCCATTACTCCGGCGCTGCTTCATACCCACCCCATGTCACCCCTCACCAGCGCTAAAGACCTCGATGTTGAGTGCTGACTAAAATATGTTCATTCAGTGGCGGTTCGTGGGTTGTTGCAAGGTGGGCCTGCAGATAGTCGGAACTGTACACTTTTGATGAACACGCCGTATACCAACGACCATGAAATATTTGCCGGCTAGTAGATCTGTTGTGACCACTCAGTAGTAAAGCCGGAGTTACAATTATCCGTCTCGCCCGTCAGTCGACCGTCCGTCCGTCAGTCACGTGACCTTCAGCCAATCAGAAGCTTCCAATATTTCTATCCGTCCGTCCGCCGAAAGCTTATTGACAAGCTTTAACTTTTGACGGGCGGCGGATGAAATAACAGCCTTCTAAAGATGGCGGCGATCGTTTCAACGGATGCATTTTAAAAGAAGGCTGTGAGGTTCGTTTTATTTTACAATTTTCTTGCTTATTGCTGCACATTCATGACTTTAAATTATGACTGAGATAATTTTGGCATACGAAAAACATTAAAATACTTAGATAAATTATTTTATTTATATAATGATAACTCAAACTAAAACTCAAATAATTTTATTAGTAAATATTATGCTCGCAGAATTTATATTTGATGAAAAAAAGCGGTTGTGCGTACTAGCAGCCATCGACTAATAAATAAATCCGTAAAAATAAGTAAACTGTTGAGGGGAATTTTTTTACGTCCCACAGAAATTTTCTGTTTGTGCATTGGTAGCATTGCATACGGAAGGAATAACGATGGACGGATGACGGATTGTTGTAAATCGCTAGCTTTGCAGACGGTCCGTCGACATGCAAACTAGTGCGGACGGACGGACGACTGACGGAAGCGACGGATTATTGTAACTCCGGCTTAAGGGGTACCTGCACATCAGCGTGTCAGTGGCTGTAGAGTCAACCAGCGCACAACCCTGTACAGCTCTTGACAACTGCAGCCCTACCTGGCAACAACCCACAAGCCGCCACTGTGTTCATTAATTCATTTACACAATTTGACAGTCAGGGGACGGACGGCCTGAGAAGTTACTCACCAGCCTGACCGACGCCGTGAGAGTGCGCGGGTGCAGTGCTGTGCGTCTCTCGTGTGACACGGAGGAAATGCAGCTCTCACGTGCAGGTCGGAAACGCACGGCATAATTGCGCCGTGCTCAGACGATGTTATCTCACCCCCCGACTCCGCAGCTACGCGCATAACCAAGTAGGCATCGTTACCGCCTTGCATTATCTGCGCGCCGCCCTTGTTACATCTTTCGTCTTTGCCATTTCGTGGCTGAACGCGCACCTGAGAGTCAAAAACACTTGACGTGCGTTACTCTTTGACTCATTACTAGAGATGATGGTTTATCGCGGGAAAAGTTGACTGTTTGATGGATTTCAATACACGCCCAGCTTACCAGAAGATTACTGGCTTTAGCTTGTACGTGGAGCTGTTGCCCTATTTGACTGAGCCAATAAGAATCCCGAATATTGTAAAATTTGACGCCTGGTATTGGTCTGCAGACAGCTACGTTGTGTCAGTGTTTTCAAGCCTATCTTGGCACAAAACATTTTCGCGATATACCATCATCTCTACTTATTACTAGAGAAATTCGCGTTTTCGTTTAGGCCGAAGCTAGACTTCAAGCAACTGTAAGATCGCGTAACTTTCGCAATTGGCCTTTGTACTTGTTTGACACCTCTTATAAGTCGCCGAGCCAATAACACAGAAGCTACTAAATACAGACCTGCAGCGAGCAGCCAATGAGCAGTTGTTGTATGCTTCAGTAAACAGATATTTTAGAAGGCTGGTCTACACGTCAGTGAACTCGAGAATTTTTCCGGTCTCTATTCATTACGGAGCAGGGTCGTATTTTAGGATCTGTAGAACCCTGTAGCAAATCTTCTCAATATGCGGACCGTGGGCCAGATGTGGTAGGTAAGTGGGCTTTAACGTAACGTTGCACAATTTGGTACAATAACTGCAGCTGGGAGAAGAGTCGGCCATGGCCTTTGTTTAGGAACCATCCCAGCATTCACCTGGAGCGATTTCGGGAAACCATGGAAAAACCGAAATCAGGATGGCCGGAGCCGGGGATCGTACCCAAGTCCCCGTGAATACTAGTCAAACGTGTAACCGTTGCTCCACCTCACTCGGTGCGACAAATGTGGCCCGTAGAGAGGCTTCTACAGGCCCGCCATTAAAATATCTGAAAACAAGGGGGAAAATCTGATATATATATATATATATATATATATATATATATATATATATATATATAAATAAAATTCATAGGAAATGTCTTAAATGGCAGTTTATCTCAATGAAGATTGTATGTATGTACGTTATTGATTGATTTTTGAGTTAGATTAACATGAAGTTCAGTTACATAATTTACTGTAACACGTTACATAATCATTTTCAAAATTTTTTGTTCATTTTATTTTAGTATGATAAAAATCCGTATCCGGTGTACTTAATTACGATGTTGAATTTCCAGTAGCATGCCTTTTCTGGTACTAATTTTCTTGCTTATTTTCTACATATTACAAAATAAAATAAGAATTCATCGACTATCTCGTCGCCTAAATGTCGGAGGCAATGAAATGTCACAGGTTTAGAAGTTCAGTTTATGAACCTAGGTACGTGGTATGACAACGAATATAAATTGTGTTCCCTATTTACCAGCTTTTACTGTAAATACTACCTCATCTTCCTAAAAAATCTACCGAATTTTTTATAAAATCATTACGTTAAGCTACATAAAAAAATAATTACTGGGGAAGATAAAAACATTTTCTTAACCACAAAACATATTTTGCATATTGACAAATCTGAACCCATGCGAAACAGCTTTTTTTACTAATAATGTTTAATTTAACAGTCTTTAATAATGATATAAAATATGTACGCCTATATAGTCCAGTAGTATAATTTTCGATGCAGATAGTTCAAGTTTATTCTAATTTTTTTTATAAAATCGCTATAGTAAAAATATTATTTGTTACAAACAAAACAATGCTCTTATAAAACAGAATTTTGCAAATACAAAATGTATCACCGTAAATAAATTTTAATCTTTAGCTTGCTATAAAATGATATTTTTATACTTCTATGCAGCATACTAAACAGTAAAATGAACATATTTTGGTCAGTGCTTAACAGCTAGGTGTTTAGCGCTGGTGAGGGATAACATAATATGAGTCAATACTCATCGCCGGAATGAAGGGTGGGGAGAACGGGACATCCCCGAGAAAACCAGCCGTCCAGCAGCATTGTCCGGCACAATTTCAACATACGAAAATCCGGGGACCGACCACGCCGGGAATCGAGCCCGGATTGCCTTGATGAGAGGCGAGTGCTCAAGCCACTGCGCCAACCACAGCCCTCGTATAAAACAGCTTCAAATAAATATGTATATATTATATAAATTTACTTGTATGTGTGTGTTGTAAAGGAATCGCTTTTATTGAACGTACGTATATGAAGCAAGAATAACACTAACATATTTCCTAAATACGATTTGGTTTTCTGTGCAAGGTATTCGATCTGTTCAATATTAGCCTTATTAAATCCTTGTTTTGCTAAGTAACATTATGTCAACTGATTTCTATTGATTATGGTAAGCTTTATTTAAATTATAGCAGCAGAAATTATTATCCCCTGTTTTCTTTTAATTAATTCAAGTTGTATTTTATTTCCTCTCCTTGTAAGTTTTAAAGAGAAAATTAGTAGACCAGAGAGAATCTTTAACCACCTGTGATGTATTAGTAATATTTGTTTAGTTTTAATCACCGGTATTGTATTACACTATAGAAAATGGCTCTTTAAGTTATGAACATGAAATTGTACTGGACGAACGTCGGTATCGAAGCCAAGCGAAATCTGCTCTACGATCCTCACACATGGTCGGTGTGCGTCTACCTTACCAGCCATTTGCTGTTGTTAGCTTTGAGTAAAACATGTTTAAAAATTCTCAGCTCTGAAACAGTCTTACAAAATGTATATTTGTTCTACGAAGTCAATATCTAGAAAACCGGGAAATAGTCCTAAACGACTTGTTGCAGGACCGTTTATAAGAATACCTCAAAAAAATTTTTACTCAGAATTAACAATTGGCGCGTAGATGTTTAATGTATAACACATTTCAAATACCGAGGTATATCAGCCAGAGTAGGCAGATTTTAAACAAAATGTTGTTTAAAAAAAATGTTTAAAACAGTTTTAAACTCCACACTTGGAATAAAACACGTTTTAAACCAAACGTTTGAAACACAAAATTTTAAAAAATTTTTAAATATAACGTTTTTCTTTTTTTTTATTGTTAGGTTCCCTTAATTTAATTTTATAAGTATTCACCTTCCAGTTCCGCCCGCTGAGAATTAGGAAGATTTACTATGAGACAATGTTGCCTCCGGTTTCCACAAGTTGTGTATTCGGTACTACGAATCAAGCCAATAAGTATTGTTTAGGTACTTCTTAGACAGAAGAAAGTTATAATTTATAATAATAATTCCAACAAATAATTTTGACCGAAACAAGTTTAAATTCAAGTGTTTAAAACACATAATTTCCCAGAAATCGGGGAACTTCCCATCATTTGGCAACACTGTCAGGTATTAATTCACGAAGAAACAGACAATTTACTGTTTGAAACATGCTGCCACCAGCAAGGCGCTTAAGAATATTCACAAATTTTCCTGCATAAGAGTTACCAATCTTCCTACCTCACTCCTAGACACAGGGAAAAAAGTTCAACTTTATTAAAAATAATGTTTATAAGCAATTTGTAAAACATTATTAGCGTATGAAACATGTCTTATTAGTTTAAATAGTATATTTTAAAACAAACAGTTTAAAACAAAAAACATTTTTTTACCTACCAAGATGATAGCGCAGACTGAAATTGTCTTTGTATTCAATACTGAATGACTTCAAAATAATGTTTACAGAAAGGAGATTTCTTGGAATATAAGTTATCGGAAATATTCGTGCATTGAGTTCACATCGTTGCAGCATCGTCTGTGACATTGACGCAGACTGCAGTGGTGTATGTCAAAAATATTTCACTTAGTCTTGGAACTCGTATTACACCCAAGTCTGAAGCGTTCATTTCTTTAATAAGAAATACTATTACGTAGTTCAGTACACTGGCCACTTTTAAACGCGAGTAGGGACTATTTCATACATTCGGTAACATAGTTTACGAATTGTATCTTCTCGCTTATCTCAACCTTCACGAAGCGGTCGAAAACTCATAGCAATTTTTGTTCGATAACAACTCTGTATAGTGCACATTAGCTACAACTGCGAAATATGCCGTCATTATACTGTCTATTAATGAGAATTGTAGGTTACGGTCAGCAGGATACAAGTTATCTCTGCAAAAATTGTGTATCTTAATGATGCGACTTGATAAGTTCTTCACTTCTTGTTGTGCAACAAATCTCATTTCCTGCGGAATGACAGATTGCCGTTGAATATTCATGTAAATAAGCGAACGGGTCCGTTGTATACAGGCGCAGTAACCCAGCCTTTGTACCCAAGACATTTTTCATCTGAATACTTTGTCAGTTTTGCGACCCCCTATCGACCCGACAAAAAAAAAACTCTACTCCTAATGGGACCTTTAATTAAGGAACAAGGGATGCTGACCGGATTGTTAGAATTTCTGTCGACCTGTATGTTAGTATGTTTGCTGGAAGTGTATGTCTTCTATTATATCTTCACGGCCTTCCGAGACGAGTTCAGAAAATCTGTGGAACTAAATTTGACCGTCAATCAACTTGTACGGAGATCATTTCTGATGCTGCTATCTCTTCATCAAGCTGACACATTCCAAAATTAACAATAAATATATTGTTAAAATATGTATAATTCTATGTCTACAGAAAAGAGTGCTTTGGAAATTTAAAATTTTGAAGCGTATAATTTATTACTTTTTTACTTTTGGTTTTCCTTACTACAAGGATGATTTTAACGTAAGAGAAAAAAATTAAAGCGAGACAAATGAACTAATAATACATTTCTAGAGTGCACGTCGATGACAAGGAAAACACGTTTTCACCTGTTTAGGCTAATTTTTAATGCAGTTTTGTGACAAAGGGCAAAGGATTGTGCACATAACTAGATAAAACGTTACAGAATTTTTAAGTAGCTGAAAACATACTTACATATCCAAGAGAAAACAATTCAATAAAAATAAAGGCGTAAGTAATAACTTACATTCCATACATAGGCCTATAAGAATACGTAGAACACATGAACAAACACAACCTAAAAGTTTCATGAAAATAATAAGTAAAATAATTAGACTAAACCTGGGTCACTTTTAAATTGACGTTGTATAGAGCGTAGGTTGGCAAACTGCAGTTCACAAGTCTCTGTTTTGTGTAAATTCTGTAAATTATATGTTTGTGTGCATTCGTTAGTTTCCGAGAAAATATACGTGAATTCTTATTTGACGATTTCTCAAGCAAAATAACATCTGACACACAAATATCGTTTGCACTTTCCTAAGATCTTCGAACGTAAAATAACAACTTCAGTCATTTCACGAAAAGGCTTAAACCAAACATTAATTAATGTTTTTCACTTTAATCACGACTGTGCTCACAGTATTTCCACAATAAAGTTTTTCCCTTAAATGCTAATTTTAATTTTTAGTTTAATTTTTTTGGAGTTTCAGAAAATGCATAACATTCCTCGAAAGAAATCAAATTGTTTCCTCGAATAGCGAAACGGCCGTGGTTGTAACGTGAAAACAATCTCATGTTTAATTCAAGAATTGGAACACAAGGGAAAATTGAATTTCGGTGAAAGGTAAATACGAGCGGACGTAGCTAGGGTTAGTGTCTGACCGGTGCGTTGAAGTCTCCGAGCCACAGATCATCGGATATGCTCCCCGCTGACTGGAGGGATGCGGCGCCGCTCCCTCGACGGACCACCTGTTGCCCTCGGGGCGTATCTCCTCCAGTACAGTTCCGTGCAAGGGCTGTCGCAGCACTAGTGGCGTCCGACGGAACTTATCGACGACGCACTCCGTCCGCGCCTGCTGTCAGCCGTCCACGGGCGTAGTCTATAGAACAGGAGAATGAAGTACGTGCCCCCTAAATTCAAAATAATTAAATATATTTTCACCAACTATACATAAATATGCATCTTAATACTAGACGATGTAGTCATGTATATTGGTTTGTATGTTGTATCACTGTAAAAATTAATTTGTCAACTTACTATACCGACGTACAGGAGTGTTACAGAAAGTAGGTATGGTAAAATTGTTTCCTATACGTCAATGGTGCGTTCCCATACATTTATAAGAAACAGTCAAATGTATACTGGTGTTACCAGACACGTTTAGTAACTTACTCAACATTTGCTCTCTTCACAAGCTGAAGTATGGTAAGTGTCCCGTACTGTGTGGGTCGAATACTTCCATAACAATTTAGGAAATGTTCTTACAATGTACGCATTATCGCTATAGTTGAACATTCCCTAGCAGATCCTACTAAATGTACACACAAATTTTATAATTTTTTATAAAATTTGCCCTCCCCTCCAATTACTTTCGAATCACGCTATGCCATTAAGTCCGTCAGCAACTCGAGTGCACGTGCATTGAGCGATGCACAGCTAATTTCGGAATTACCAGTGTGTCGTGAAACTGAATAATTGTTATGTGACGCAGGGGTGGATATGGATTTTCGGTCTGGAAGAGGCATGGTTACGATGTCGCATACGCAAGTCTACATGTTCAATTCGTAGCATGAGAAGGAGGCATCATATAGTTATAATATCAGGAATTAATTATAAATGTCTTAAAATCAGTATTTTGAACACTTCTGATAACAATTCTTAGTTCTTAAGCTTTAAAATTTTTATGTCTGTTTTAAATCAGTGTAAAGTTTTTTTTACAGGGATCGGGTGTTAAAGTACTGTGTGACATCCTTCTGGATCCGTCCTTGATCTAACGATTCTATTTCCATTGCTTCCTCCGTGACTTTAAGGTGCCATCGTGCTTTTATTTAATTTTGGCATGGATTTAATTTTAAATTTACTTTCGTACACTACTCCATGATATGCGTATAACGTAAACATACCGAAAACATAAATATAACATTAACGGAATTCTTTCATTAATTTAGGTTGCGCTGTTGAAGAGAGGTCTTTTTAAAACTCAACTTCCACAGTCATTTAAGCTAGATTGATGAAACAATATATCCTTTCGTAGCCAAATGCAAGATAATAATAAAAAATAGAAAAAAGTTTTAGTAGAAAATTGATGCAAATCCAGTATGGTGGCGGATGTTCTACCGCAACTTGAAGGCATGCCAAGATTTCTGAGAACTTTACAGTGAACTAACGCTCACATCTCAAAAATGTTATCTAAGAGCAGCGGTTACACGGTTCGTTGAACGTCTCATTTATTAATATATTTAATAGGTTTGTTTGTGGCGAAGTTAAGGCTTACGTCTTACACTAAACCATCTCTATAAAATTTCAACATGCGTGTGTGGTTAACATACGTAAAACTATGGCTGTTTCCGAATTCATAGGAATAAGCCTTAGTATCTCTGAATCCTCGCAGTCTTCTCGGGAATGGATCCTTCGCGGTTAAGGGTGCAGTTATGTATAAACATACAAACCGAATTCTCAATTCAAAGAAATTACTATCGAAAGGGCGCAAGGATGCTTACCACGCACCCTAGAGCCAAGGATGTGTGGAAGGAGCATCTTGCATCCTCGGTAGATTTCATACGCGAATAAAAATGGCCACATCCTGCATTATGCATTTTTCAAGGATACGAGACTGCTGAGGATCCTTCAAGGTACTATTCGGAAACGGCCTATAACTACAATTGACACTTAAATACAATATTATTCTAACACATATAATTCAATAATTTGACCAGACACGCTAAAAATTATCATTGCTTTAAACATACCAATTGGTAGATTATATAATATAAGGTATGCACTAAACTGCAATATCAACACGCGTAAAAAAATATTTGTTCGAATACGGTTCCGAAGTGGTTCCGATCGTCAAAACTGGTTGTGTAACTACACCAATTCCTTCTATGATTTGCACCAATTGGCTTTTCCCGCTTAAACGTCAACAAATTCAAACTATTGTAACAATACGACGAACGGCGATAATTTGTCAGATGGCGTGAATAAGTTATAACTGTTTAGCTACTTTATGTTACAACACATATTTGTTATTCTGAAAACATAAATAAAGTAAATTAATTAATTACAGTTTCAAGCCCTAGCAAACGTGAACCAATACACTCCCGATCTCGAACGCAGCGAAAATTCATTCGTTATGTAACCAATTTAACACACGTTTGGTAATTTAAACTGGCTTTTAGTATCGTCGACAGCGAGGTCATTAGAGACAGTGTTATAACTTGGTACGAGGACAGGAACTGGGATAGGAATTGGCCATGGCCTATGTTAAGGAATCATAACCAGCATTCACGTGGTGCTATTTCTGGAGACAGTGGAAAACCGAAATCGGGATAGCCAGAGACGAGAATCGAACCCGGGTTCTCTCGAAATGTTTATGTGGGAATCCACGTAATTGAGCGAGTGTAAATATAGTTGCCTAAACATGCTCATATGAATATGCTGAAGTGGGATTTATGTCTCTTCGACAGCGACGTCATTATGCACGTTTACACACAACTTTACACAAGGTAAGGAACAGTGAGAGGAATCGGCCATGAACTAAGTTAAGAAACTTGCCCAGCATTTGCCTGGAGGTATTTCAGTAAACCATGGAAAGCATACAGTAAATCAGGATAGCTGAAGTTGGGAATCCAATCCGGGTCCTCCCGAATGCGAGTCCAACGTGTTACCGTTGCACCCTCTTCGCTCGATCATGCCGTGTGACCGTTCATGGCTTCGGATCACTTTGCCCAAATGCCAATTAAATTATTGGGTTTCTAACAGTTCCATTCTTGAATAACCTTGTAGAGCTAAACCAGAATACTCGTCGTGGAACTGCTACTTTACGTTCACCAAAAGGAGACAGTAAAAAAAAAAGTAGTTTGTTTTGATAAAATAACTGTGTAAGGTTTTGTAACAAGTTTGGCGCTGGGATTTACCAGATTAGCGTCAAATGGAAAACTTACTAAAGAAAATCAAAATACAAATTTTAATGTCATGTTTTGATTTACAAAATATTCAAAATTATCTACAAAACAACACACACACAATTTAAATTTTTACAATTTCAAGTCTGTCACTTAGTGTTTAGTAATTTTTTCCACCCATAAATTTCATTAATACCTGTATTTATCGCAATACAGTTAGTAAATTACACCACTTTCAGATAAATGTTTCGCTTAAAATATCTTATACCCCGATATTAATAAAGAAACAAATATTCTGCTTCATTCACTCCGTCCAACTTTCACGTCAATTTTTCACATTAATCACAGTCCACGGTCTGTCTCCCTTCAGCACCCCTGTCGTCACCATTCTCTCGCCGAACGTCAAATAGTTCCTAGTTTCGTAGATGAGGGAAACCTAAGTGTGTAATTAAAGCTTTGTAACGGAAGTTAGGTTTTGTGAGCAGTATAAAAGTCGAAACGGGAATATCATAAATACATATTGTTTTTGCAAGTTCTACGGTAACATAGACAAGGTTTTTAAAACAAAAACCATATATCCAGGATTGCAAACTACAATTTTTTTTTTGCTACGTTGAAGAGAAATGTAACTCTGACTTATTTTAAACGACAGTTAATAAATCCAAAATTTTGAATACAGGTCTAGTAATAAAATAATTAGGCCTGAATGTATTTTAAAATAACAAAGTAATGAAATACCAAGTTTTAAATAAAGCTTGTTAAATATGTTACTCGTGTTATTTTCTGCCGTTTCTAGGTAAACAAGTACTAGTTTCCCAAACGCAAGTTTAGCATTGTGGTATTAATTATAATTTGCGACCAAACTTTGGTTTCCAAAGATGGGTTTCCCAGATTAGGTTTTCGGTCGACGGTATAAATATCCTGTTAGTCACTGGTCGTGGTGCTATCTATAGCAGCTGTGACACCAACGATCAACCAGATCTTACCTTGTACATCCCAAGTGACACAAATAATAGGAATGCTTCCCGAGAATTCCAGCTAACAGTTTTGTTTCTCTATAGCAATCTTGAAGAGCCTCGCACAAGACCAGTTACCGGTACAGATTGGCGAATATTCTTAACTTTCCCACCAGTGGTCACCGCGTGAAAAGGTAAGCGTTTGACCCGAAGAAGGGTGATGATTAGAGATAATGGTTTATCGCGGGAAAACCTGACTTGTTTCTAGGTTTCAACGTACGTTCAGCTTAACAAATGGTAACTGGCTTTCGCCTGTACTTGAAGCTCTTGTCCTATTTGACTGAGCTACCGCTATTGTAATATTTGATGCCTCTTATTGGTCTCCAGACAGACGTATGTCACCCAATCATACAAGTCGCAAGAAATCACAGTGTTTTCAAGGGTATGTTGGCACAAAATATTTTTGCTATATACCATGGTACCATGGTAACCCTCCGCACGTATCATCACCTGATTTGTACCTGTACGTGAAAACTTGCAAATGCTTATTGTCACATGTTATCATAGGAGCCGCGGGTAGCGCGGAGCCTAGAGCACTCTCATTCCACAAAGGCGAGCCCTGATTTTCTCACATAAGAGAAACGTGGCTAAAGCCGTTAGCCGATGGGTTTTCTCGAGCTGTTCCCATTTCCTTCGCCCTTCGCAATCCGTTGCTTCTACATCGTATCGCTTCACTTCGTGTGATCCTTCCGAAGCGGAGGACGCCTACGGCACCCAAGTCAGAAGTCTGTACCCAAGGCACTGAAATTTAGACTTGTAATGCTTTAGTCTTTTGCTGTTGTAATATATATGGGGAAAAAACATTTTTTTTTGTAAACAGAAGCTTTAATAAGACATATCATTGTTGAATTTATACTCATTGAGTGAGTGAGAGATTTTTGGTCAGCGCTTAACATTGAGGTCTTCAGCGCTGGTGAGGGGTGACACGAGGTGAGTATGGAGCAGCGCCGGAATGAAGGGACGGGGTAAACGGGAGATCCCCGAGAAAACCCTCCGACCGAAGGCATCGTCAAGCACGATTCCCACATGCGAAAATCGAGCACGGATCGCCTTGGTGGGAGACGAGAGGTGTGATCCCTCGACCACCGCGGCTCCCTATTTATAGGCTACTAATTATTAATATTAGTATGGTTCTTATTTTTATTATAGACAGGAAAAATTCGCAGTTTCATCGTCCTGTAGACTGGCCTATAAGAATATCAAGCCAGACGGTAGCTGATCATTGCCTACCCGCTAACACAGTGATATAACATGAGTGGGCCTGCGTTTAGCAGCTTCTTTATTACTGGCTTAGCCTCTTCCACGAGGCGTCAAAATAGTCAAGAATCGATAGTAAAAGTCACACGAACTTACAGGGCTTTGAATTATATCTTGTGCCCAAATGAAAACGCAAGTTTTTCCTGTCTTATTATATTATTATTATTATTATTACTGTTATTTTTATTATGAAGTTAATTGCAAAAATTTAATATATCAGTATTTTTAAGAAACAAGTTAGGCACAGCCTGGATTTGCAGGCTCTTGAGCTAAATCTTCACTTACTGGTTATTTTCTAAGCTGAGTTATTGAAAATTCTTTTACAGCATCAAATTTTCTCTTCGTATTAATTTTCAGGGTCTAATTTATTACAACTCATTTCTCACATCTTAACTGTTACTGTCAATAATGTCAATATTTCAATGCTATCGAAAGTAAACTATTTGAATAATCAGTAAATTTGTAAATTAAATGTTATAAGTTTATTTGGAAATCTAGTTTTGTCTCAAAATGACTAATAACCAAAATATATTTGAGGTTTCACACTTTCATTCACAGATGAATGCTAAGAAGTTACCAATGTCCGTCCTTTACCGCGTACATTAAAAATATTTAAGGCCACTACCTACCTCGATACCCTGGGTATAACAAGGATAGGGCATGTTAAATTATATTCATTGAGACTTAGTCACTTTTTTACGACATCGCCTTCGGATGAAAACCATTTTCTGCCCTGCGACGAGGAAAATAATATTACAGAAATTTAAATGTTGGAAAAAATTTACGTGTAGGTGTTTTCGAGTGTTTTTCGAGAATGAAAATACTTAGTTGCTCAGTTTTCGGTGTATTGAGAAAAACAGTATAAAAGTACCGGTAGGAATGTGGGCCGCACCGAAGTGAACAAGAAAGGCATTGGTGGTAAATGTGTAGTTTTCGCAGATACTGAACCAATGTAATATAAATTAACATGTAATTCCCTATCCTCTCTCCAGGGCTATGAAGAAAGTAGTTGAGGTACTTGAGCTTAGGGTTCTGTGACTTTGTGCTTCTTAACTACACAGAAAAAACGGTTTTGTGGTGACTGCGAAATGTTTTACCAATATGGACCTTACAAAAAATATTTGCAGTGGTTACAAAAAATTTAAGTAGTCACTACAAAACGTTATCAGGGACAGCAAAAAAATTAGTGGTCACCACAAAAAAATTAGGTATGGTCCATAATTACAAAATATTTTGTGGTGACCAATAAGTATTTTTTTCAGTGTAGGCTTAGTAAAAAAAAACTTTGAATAAATAAAGAGGATTTTGCGAAATAAGACCTTGTTTAATCTCCTGCGCTAAGGTTAAATCTATTTGGATAGATCAATGTTCAAAGTTTGGCACAGGGAAAATTTCTGCCTTTTGAACACTGGTTTCGGTAATACGTGTAAACTGACCAATCACAGAGCTTTCGTGAACTTTAAGTTACGTGAAGGTGCTTGCTGATTTGAAAGCCAAAATTTGTTTGTTTTTCACTTTAAAATTAAATTAATTGACTTATTTCTTTGCCAGGGGGCCGATTAAATATCGCCACCTGCTATTTGCACCGACGCAGCGCAACGCAAGTGCAGAGCAAGTTAAACACTTCTTCTATGACACTATGGGAGTATATAATTACAATGCAGCGCAACTATACGCAACGCAGGTGCAAATTTTGCGTTGCACCCATAAAATGCGATATTTAATCGCCCCACAGGTCTAGTTAAATTTAATTCCGCTACGGCCTTATATTTTATTCGACTCGTAAACGATAGCAGCAGAATATTTTCCTGTACCCAACTCTCCCATAAGAAAACACATTTCCATTCTAACCTGTCGATGACTTAACCTTACCTAGGCCGTTGCCTACGCTATTAACTAAAGGCCGGGACAACGAGAATCGAGAGGCGTACCCTTTGACGTAGTTCCAAGAGTGTCGCTAGGGCTAGCTATTATGTTCTTTCCCGATGATAGCCGAACCGAAGTTACCCGAATGCGTGTTTGTTGTTAACAATAATGTTACTTTATTCACTCCAGATATGAAGTGCGTTAAAGAGAAAAAAACATTATGTTTACGTTACTCTTACTTTTGCCTGTTTATACCCTAACAGCACCATTACGTCACAACGGGATATTAATAACGCCACAGAAACGTCGAAAAAATAACCTTAACGTCGCACAGACATCCAAATGTCCGCTTTTTGTGACGTCACTATTGTGACGTCGCCGCCGTGACGTCTCTGCAACGTCGCCGCCAAGACGTACCTGTGACGTCGCTGCTACCAAGTGTGCTGTAAGGGTATATCCAGTAAGTATACTGTACCTATTTTTTAATTCTTGGCATTTTGGGAAACAATGAAATATGACATTTTGTTCAGGTTTCGAGGAATTGGAGGTACAGTTCAGTACGCAGCAGCACGCCATTTCAAATGGCATTTATAACGTTTTGCTTCTAGTAAATACGCTTCACTGAATAAATATTATTCTTATCAGAACAATAGTGAATAATTCACTATAATACACACGAGCTATCTTGTGCCTATTTCAGTATTAATTAGTATTACATGTACAACAAATTTAATAACATGCATAATCTAAACTTATTGGGCATTGTAATATTCTGTAACGTACAAAAAGACTGTTAAAAGACGGATCAATGGTGCATTTTTAACCAAACAGTCAATTCGAGTTCAAATAGTCCATAGAATGAGGATATGAAGAGCAGTATAAACAATCGCCAAATAGTACGAATTTCAAATTGCGAATACAAGAAAAGAACAGAGATGCGACATCTAGCGGCCATGACGAGAACCTTTGCTGAAGGCACGGATTTTGTGCGGAAAAAGGCTGCCGTGTCCCGGCCTCTAGTTAATAGCGTAGGCAACGCCTAGGCTAAGGTCGGACTGTAAGACTCCGGCTTGGAATCACGTGTGAGCTACGGCCGCGTACTTGCGTATTTACAAGTTAAACATATCACTTAGAACTTACACAAACGTACGCGTATTCATTAACTGACTATAAAGAAGAATTGCATGAGAAAAAAAAAATTGCGAGCATGGATTAAGTTGAGCGGCAAGGGGGAAGGAGGAGGAAGAAGAGAACACATTCAAACACATACACGAACATTCTTTATTTAATATACGGACGCACACGCATTCATTCCACACACAAAAACATGCACTTGTACAACCATAGCCGTCAGTAGTACAAGGCCACTGTCTTCGATATGGCAACCATGCCGAGAAGGGTCATTTTAACATCGCTTTGAGCTAGCTCTTCTACAGCTTCCCTTGATTCGTTTGTTTGTCGTACATGCCGACGAATCTGTGGACGTCAATTTTTACAGTTGCAGATCTTCACGTCCTAGAATACTTCAGGAATACATAAATAAATTAGCCTGCAGGATGGCATACTTGTCACACTCGCCAGCGACATAACGGAAACGCCCACCGCTAGTCAGCTGTTCGCGGCTGCTCTGCAAGCCGGTACCGATACCCAGGCCAATAAGAATGTCGTGAAATATAGGAGCCAAACAGACACGGGGTTGGTATCAACAGCCTCGGGCAGTCAATAATCCGCCACGGCATTTCAAGTCTGTAGGCCCTATTACTAGAGACCGGAATAATTCGCGGGTTCACTGACCTGTAAGTTACATTCCAGGAATATTTGTGTAATCGTGTAGACAGCGGCTGTTTATTAGCTGCTCGCTGACACAGTGAATTGGGCCTGTATTCAGTTACAGTTTTATTATTGGCTTAGCTACTTCCAGGAAGTGTCGAGTAAGTCAACGACCAATTATGAACGTGATACAGACCTATAGTTACTGGAACTCTAGCTTGCACAAACGAAAACGCGAATTTTTCAGGTCTCTACCTATTACTATCTAGTCCGTGTCCAAGTGCTATTTAAACGACTGTTGTTGTGTTGACAGGGTAGCCACACCCAAGGCCACGACATTGAACTAGTGACACCTATGGTTAGACGGTATATCGCGAAAATGTTTTGGGCCAACATACCCTTGAAAACTGTAATTTCTTGCAACATATTGGGTCATAGGTAGAGCCCGGTAGTTTTTGCGAAAATATTTTTGCAACACTTTGTTTCAGTGCCTTACGTGCACACCTGCAGCTCTGCTTCGTGGTCAGTGATTGGATGCCTCAACACTCAGCGTGTGGAGGTTAAACCTGCAAATCACAGACTGATGTGTCACAGTTATCCATGTACTGACTGGGACAGTCAAATGAATAACGACTCTGCACAAAAACACTCTGCAAATAATCATGGAGTTGAGGTGCAGGTGTACACGTAAGACACTGAAACAAAGTGGGGCAAAAATCTTTTCGCGAAAACTACCTGGACCTAGTGATATATGTCTGATACAACGTAGTTGTCTGCAGACCAATAGCCTAACAGGCAACAAATATTAAATAGCGAAATTCTTATTGGCTCAGCAGTGAAATAGGGCAGCAGCTCCTCGTATAGGAGAAAGCCAGTAATAATCTGGTAAGCTGAACGTGTGTTGAAATCCAGCAAACAGTCAAGTTTTCCCGTGATAAACCATCATCCCTACCTATGGTTAGAGACACTGGTAAATCGCGGGAAAAGTTGATTGTTTGCTAGGCTCCAACATACTATGTATAACACTGAGGGTTTTGCACTTATATTGGCTATAGTTTATATGAAGTACCATGTTCCTCTTCAACAGACCCAATTAGAACTGAACAGTCGTAACACAGAACCACTCCCTCTCTTTTCTATGCACAGAACGTACAGTGCCCGCACGCTAGGAAAGGTCTTCAGCGAGATGCGTAGCAGGCGTAAACTGGTACGTTCTGCGCAGCAACCCGCCCCACATTTCCCCTCCGAACTGCTAAGAGGGGGAATGACGGAGGCCAGCTGCATGCCGTAAACACCATTCAAAAAACATATGTATGACTGTGGCAGCCAACTTACCTACTGTAACTCTTCAACTCCAGACAATACACCATCACTTCCAGCGATACTCCTGCCGTCTACGTCGTCACATGAACTGCCAGTATCGGTGTCACTTGAAGTGTCAGTTACTCCACCTAAGTTGATTATAACTTGGTCGACAGCGATATCAATAGCCCCTTCATGTACTCCATATCCTTCTACAATTTTTTTTAACATGTTCACACACAGACTTCCACTTATCACTTCCTATCTCAGAAAAACGTTGTTTGCACAAAGAAATGACACTATTAATTTTAAAGTCTATACATTTCGTGGCGCAACCCATTGTTTTACTTCCGCCCAAATAAGTTCTATTGGATTTAAATCCGGGTGGTATGGTGGAAGACGTAAAACGCTGTGGGAA
>PNEQ01086273.1:0-11391 GCA_003012365.1 Medauroidea extradentata | reverse complement strand
TATCAACGTATAAGTTACAAAACTTGACCGGTAGTAGATTATCTGAAATCACAGTAACTGGTAACAAAACCACTAAAGTGGCACTTCTGCTAGGTTCGGCTATATTCGGAACACTTCGGCGAGAAAGCACTGCAATCGTAGCTTCTAACACAGCGTTACGTAGCCAATCCCCTCCCGTGTTCCTTCCTCCCGGCCACCCCTCCAACCCCCTTCATTCTCCCGAATACTATCGAGGGAACTCTACACACTAGAAGCGATATTGGAAGCGCTTTTCAACAGCTTACTTTGGTTGTTTACTAGTTCTTATCTTCCAATTGACAGTGTTGTAATCCGAGCGGAATTCGTAATTCTATCTGCACGAGTCATAGTTAGCTTCTAGTAGAGACAAGGTTACAAGTAAATATTTATTATAATCAGAGAATTGTCAGGAAGCTGCCTGGGCAAGCACTGCTTGCCTTGCTTACCCTGACGAGACGCCACTGCTAGGGTCTCATCTCTAACACTACAGTTCTTTCAGATGAATCGAAGTCAATTAATTTTCCTTTATCATCCTTGATTTCTACCACAATATTATTTACTTCCGATGTTTGTACTGTGAAAAATATTGGATAAGCAGGTTCGTAATAAATTGTATCACAAAATCCAAATATTGTTTTTGGTTTAAAAGTAGCTATAATATTAGTTTCTTTATAGTTGTATTCATCATTTTTTAATATCATACCATCAGCTATATTACAGTGTATATTCACTGTTTCAAAGGGGGCAAATTTAGGAATTGAATCTCCATAATGATATTTATTTTTTTCTATCACTTTATTTTCAGTGAAGCCTAAAAGTTTTCCGGTTAGTTTGAATACCTTGCTCATTTATTAAAACAGAAAAAAAAAATATTATAAATAAATGAGTACTCAACAAAACAGGAAACTGAAAGAGGTTGATTGGGATATTAAAATATGGATACCGGACAAGATAGTACAACCAAACATCATGGTGAATTGCTTCCTGATAACATTCGTTGTCTGATAGTGGGGGTTAGTAATTGTGGTAAAACAACTCTTATGATAGATAATTTTATATATGCTCCAGGATGGTTGGATTATGGTACTATCTATGTGTGTTCAAAAAGTTTAAATCAACCGAAATATATTGCTTTAAGGGAGGATACAGATGTAGTCGCTAAATTAATTAATGAGCCGATAGCATACTTCTTCCCTTCAAATGAAGAAATGGTTGATGTAGATAGGTGTTGTACTGACTCAATCGTAGTTTTTGATGATGTCATTCTTGACAATCAAGACATGGTGAGAGATTATTTTACTCCTGGGAGGCATAAAAATATTGATTGTTTCTACCTGGCTCAGACATTCTCAAAAGTGCCGAAACTGCTTATAAGAGATAATACCAACTTTCTTTGTATATTCCGGCAAGATGATACAAATCTTAAACACTTTCATAGTGATTTTGTTGGTGGTGATATGCCCTTTGAGAAATTTAGGGAGATTTGTTCTAAATGCTGGGACCAAGAATATGGTTTCATATCAATTGATATGACCCGTAAGCTGAACGAGGGAAAGTACTGTAAAAATATCAAAGATTTCATTATCACTTAGGCACATTGGCTGTCATTTTTAATTTTTAATGGATCACTACCCATTAAAAACCAACAAATTCCACTCTTTTTTTAATGTATGTGTACACCATTACTATTTCAATAAACGCAACAGTGCCTTCAGGTATATTAAAACTTTTTGGAAATTTAAAAAATATTTTATCATCAGGCATCACACCAAATGGTAGGTGTAAATCAAGTTTTTTCATGTTGTGGTATAATCTGATAATTTGTTTATAATCTTCTGTTTTGATTATTATTTCACTTACTATTCCACCCATCATAAAAAATGTATTTAGTCTGATTACTACCGAGGTAAAAAATTTTTTCCTTTGCACTATATTTTCCAACTAAATTAATAATATTAATTCTGTTGGACTGGTAATACTCTAAATTAACCGCATCATTAGGTGTAATAGGACTTCCCACATTTCTAAGCCTTTTGTTTTCAAAATCTATATTATTATCTTCTTCTAAGTATGTAAGAAAGGCTTTATCCACAGATCTCTTATTTCTTGCTAATGTAGTTACAAAGTCACTGAACTGTGGGTAGGAAACAAAATCATTAGGATTGATCTTGTCGCTAGTTGAAACATTACCCTTGTGTTCTTTAATTTGATCTTTAATCCAAGAGGTCATTAATGCATTTCCGCATATATCCATTGTTTATTAGAAGTGAAATTATTGTTGAAAAATTTCAATTATTTGAAAAGAAGTGTAGCACTACTACACACAGGTGACCACATATGACCTGATCAAAATTCTGTATCCTGTTATCATTGTAGAAAATATTACGTTTGAGATAAGTGATTAATTCCCGAGGTGGGTCTCCTCCAAATGAATCGAAATAATATGAATTGTTCGCTTCCTTCCAATAACACACCCAGTGTGTTCCAGGGTTTTCTGAAATATCTAAGTTAACAATTCCACACTCTTGTTCTAGAGGAAAGGTAGGTAACTCATCAATCATAAACACTCCCCGAAAATATTTAATGTTTAATTTTTTAACCATTTTATTTATATCAAAGTTACTAAGCGGAGTTACTTTATTTTTTAGCATCCCTCACTCCTTTTCCTTGTTTTTCCGTTATCAAGTTATGTCTACGGTGTTCTTCCAGCTCCTGATCTCTCTTCTTAGCATTAATTACTGATGTAGCAATAGATGAAGCACCACCTGCCAATGCTCCTAGAGCCCCTAGAGCTGCAAATATTAAGGGTAAAAATCCTCCCTGGTGAGCTGTCAAACCATTTCCTGTTTTCATTTCCTTTGACATCTTCTTCAGCTGTGGAACGGCGACTGTTAGAGTCATACCTTTGCTTTCCTTTAACTTCTTGTTTTTACATTGGAGTTGGTCTTTCGTCAGGAAAGAATCCATATACATACCTTTAAGCTCCTCGTTAGAAACTTGAAATACAATGTTCTTTACTTTCATTTATTAATTAAGTAATTAATTAAAAATATATTTTTAATTTACATTTTTAGTAAATATCTCATTTTAATGCCCCAACCAAGTTTACGTTTAATATGCATAGCAGATCCAGTGACACCTGCCCACAATCTTTCACTGAGGTCTGCATCTGGGCTGAAAACTCTTTTGAATGCTTTCTTTTCTAGTTTCTTATCAGCTACATGTCTTTCATCTAAATCTTTATGGTGGTGATAAGCTATGTCATGTTCCATTGCAACTTCATCCAATTGATTTATTGGTTTGTCACCTCTCTCTAGTCTCTCTTTCAGCCTTGTACCAGGTCCAAGATATCGATATCCTGGAGCATGTAATTCGAATGGTAATGAATTAATTATATAATTAAGTAATCCTTTACCGTGATGCTCCGATTCCCAGAAAGAATGTGGTATGGTGTTTAACAAACATATGAGATAAGGTATACCTTGCGGATTATTCACAACAAAGTCACTAAACTTGCTATTGAGCATATTCATAATTCCAACTTTCTCATTGTAATAGTTGTCGTTTCCGGCATTCTCTTCGCCATAAATCACTAGAAGTCTATCAACAAGTTTTCTAACATCATCCACCCATACATATTCTTTAGGATAACCAGTATATGTCTTAATCCCTTTTCCTGATCTAGGTGATTGACATTTCTTTTTTATAATGACGTAAACAGGTTTAACAACATTTTTCCACTTGTCACATCTGCTTGAATTTGGGGTTCCTGAGCTAGGATCATTCTTTTGAAAAACTGCGTTTGTATCTGTTAGAATTTGACCATAGTTTTGGTAGTCTGTTGTGGTGTAGTCACTCTCTGAAATATCCTTACGAGTTAGCAATTTCAACAAGCCATCAGTTCCAACATATTCTCGGTCATTTACAGTAATGTTATCACCTTTAAACATTACTTCACTATCGCCAATATATCTTTTGCTTCCTTCAGGTCTTAACCAAAAGTGTGGTCATCACAGTTATTTAAAAATTCAGTTACTTTTTCGCCAATAAACGTTGTTCTGTAGTTAGTTAATGGTACAATATCGGTTCTCAAATGCTTAAACACCTCGTCAAACGCCTCAGCGTCGTCATTTGAACGTTCATCGCTAAACAGTTTCCTCTCAAAAGATGTTTCTGTAGGCGTTCGAAGGTAGTCTAGATTTTTTACAGCAACTGGAACAAGTTCTTTGATAAGACTTTTATTCTCGTTTGTAACTTTTTCTATTTTTTGCCCCAAATCCTGTATTGCATCTATCATAGGTTGTTCCTGATTTTTATTTCGGTCATATTCATCTTTGCGAAGTTTCCTGAAAGCTTTAAATTTCTCAATTAATTGCTTTCGTATCTGTATATTTTTCTTAGCCTGCTCTTCAGTTATCATTAATTAATTAATTAATTAATTAATAAAGTAACATAAAATAAAATGAATGTTGATAACATACGTGTGTACAGTTTGAAGTGTAAGAGGCACACAGAAAGTGATAATGTTGAAGGTGAAATGACAAGTAATGGTAGAACGATAATGAAATGTGTTTGTAGACATTGTAGTACCAGAAAGTCAAAGTTCGCTGGTGGGAACTTGGAAACCGACATTGCAGCTGAGCTTCACAAACCAATCCGAAAAAACTACCCCAGAAGGAAAGTTCTATCTTTTGGAA
This sequence comes from Medauroidea extradentata, assembly GCA_003012365.1. Lineage (NCBI taxonomy): Eukaryota > Metazoa > Arthropoda > Insecta > Phasmatodea > Phasmatidae > Medauroidea > Medauroidea extradentata. The sequence continues at coordinate 6,676 of PNEQ01086273.1, read as the reverse complement.
TAGATGACCTGTGGCAGGCTGACTTAGTAGAGATGGACTCTGGCTCCTTAAAAGGTATACACAGGCTTAACAAGGGGTTTAAGTATATGTTGACAGTGGTTGATGTTTTCTCCAAGTATGCATGGGCAGTTCCAGTCAAAGATAAAACAGGCGAAAATATTACACTGGTATTCAAAAGTATTTTAAAAGATCGTACGCCAATGCACTTGCAGACAGACAATGGAAAAGAATTTTACAACAAACTGTTTAAGGCACTGTTAGATAGCTATAATATTATTCACTACTCAACCTTCAGTGAAAAGAAAGCAAGTGTTGTGGAGAGATTTAATAGAACTTTGAAGGAAAAGATGTGGGAACAATTTACTGTCAGAGGAAGATACAAATTCGTAGATATGTTACCTGAACTGGTACACAAATATAATAATACAGTTCATAACACAATTGGAATGAAACCTTTAGATGTAAGTTCAAAGAATGAAAGGTTTCTTCTAATCACCATGTATGGTAACGAAATAAAAACTGCTAAACCGAAGTTGACTGTAGGAGATAAAGTTCGTGTAAGTAAGTCTAAAGGATCATTTGAAAAGGGCTATACACCTAACTGGTCCACAGAAGTGTTTGAAGTTTCCGAAGTTTTACATACAAACCCTATAACATACAGGATAAAAGACTTACAAAATGAACCCATTAAAGGCATATTTTATGAACCTGAGTTGCAGAAAACTAAATATGATAAAGATTACCTGGTAGAGAATGTTTTGCAAAGAAAAGGTGATAAGCTGCTAGTTAAGTGGTTAGGTTTTGATAGCAGTCATAACTCTTGGGTTAATAAGAAAAGTGTAGAAGTGTAAAACCAAATATATTTTTAATTAAAAATATAATTAATTAAAAATACAATTAATAAATGAATCTACAAAACATTGAAAGTTATGAACGTCAGTCGTTTCCACCAAACGATCAGACAAAAAACAATTTGAATGAATACAACAAGCGTATTGAGTTTGATATACCTATCGGTGATGCATTCTCACATCCAAATGAGGCCTATGTATACCAACAATACAAACTAACTAAAAGAGATACAAATGCTGGCTATGAAAAAGTTTCAACTATTGAACTTTGTGAAAATTTCTTCCCATTTCAGCTCTCGAGAGTGGAGATTTCTAAGCATGGAATGAAATCTATGGAAAGGGTGGTTATAAGATCACATTCCTAAGCTGAAAGGTGATGGTTCTGTTGAAAGTACTCCAGATGCTGGTAAAATTGTTATAGAGAAAATGGAAGTGCTGTGGCCAATTGTCGAATATGAATCTAATTATGGCGACGAAATCAAGGCAAAATTGTATAAACACCCCAAAATTCCAATTAGTTTCAATTACTGGCAGTGCCTTGAAAGAGTTGTACCTACACATACAAACTCATTTCAGTTTGACATAAAGTATCAGTTCAATTCAATCCAATTTGATATGCCTGACTTTGTAATTGTTGGCTTTCAGCTGAACAGAAAGGAAAATCCAAAACAAGACAAATATGGCTCAATGTTTGATCATAGCAATGTCAAAAATATTTCGATAAAAAATGGTAGAAACGAGGTTTTTCCTAAAGAGAATTGGAACCTGGACATTGATGATAAAATGTTTGATAAAACGTATATGGCTTACAATTACTTTAGAAATTCAAAGACTAAACTTAATACTCCTTATAGAAATAATGAATTCTACTTTAAACCTGATGCATTTGTTTCTAGGAGGCCATTGTACATTATTGATTGTTCTTACCGAAAAACATCTATTGTGAAGGACCGGACTAACTTTAAACTTACTGTTGATTTTGATAACCCAGTTGGGGCTACAACAATTTGTAATGTAATACTAATAAGTCAAAGAAACCTCTCATACGACATTAAAGCTGAATGAATTACTGAAGCCAATTAGTGTTAAAAATATATTTTTAGTTTTTAATTTTTAATTTTTAATGGAATAATCCATTAAAAATTTTCCATTAAATAAAATATGAACATGGATAGTAAATACGATGTTATTCCATGCAGTATGACTGGTCTTATGACTGGGGACATTGAACTTTCAACTACACAACCATATTTTGATATTAATAAGGTACCTGTTCATCTTAGAGAAATTGTTTTTGCCTACCAAAGCAAGCTACAAAAATTGCAACTGACAATATTAGAGAAGGTTAGTGACAACCTCAGTGAAATTGGAGAAGAGTTTGAAGAATTAGGAAACGAATTTTCGAAGTTAGTTTCAGCAATACTTTCATAAACTTTATTTGTTTTAATGGGAACTAACTCATTAAAATATATCATAGTCTAATTATTTTCAAATTTTATAATACCCCCATGGTAATGTACTAATACCATCACTCAGGATATATCGTTTGTCATCCTCTGGACTTAAAGCCTTTTTTCTCAGGTCTATTGAATACAGATCGTGTTTCTTGCTTCTAATGAGGTTCATGCTCTTGTACAATATTTCTTTTCCGAATAAACACTTTTTGTAGTCATCAAAACTAATCTCATTCTTAACCACAGCAGTTTTAACCCCTTTTGCTCTCTTCTTTACATCTCCTTCAACATTTATTGCATACATTTTTGATTTCAGCCCAATAAATTCTTCCAGTATCTTACAGGTGCATTCATCTTTCATCTTGCCAATAACCTTCTTATTGATCAAAGGAAGTCCATATGGATTGTCCTGTTTGTAGTCAGATGTGTCAAAATGATCAATCATTTGTTTCATGTCACTGTAAAAGTTAGGTGTTTTTATATGATAAATGTATGAGTCAGTATCTTGGTAGCATAAGTCTATAATTTCTCCATACTTCGGTTTCATCACATTGTAATGGAAGTCATACATCAAGGATTTTGAAAGATCAAGAATGCTCATTCCAACATATATAGGTTTGTTGAAGCATAACTTCGTTTGATATGTGTGAACTGCAACCAGAGATTCTGAATATATAGTTCTGTCTTTAAAGTTAGGTTGAGCTATTAATTTATCTACTTGCTTGGAGCTTGTGCACAACTTTATGTCAACTCTCTTTCTAATATTCTCCGTAGTCTTTCCAAAAACCGAGTTATTCATTAGTTTGTAAAAGTCCTTTTCAATATCATTTGAAGCTTTTGTTCTCATGTTTGTGTTTAGATCAATGTAAGACTTGAGCCAGTCTGATTGGTCAAAATCTAAGACTCTGTGGATCTTCTTTATCTTCATTCCAAGGGATTAACGTAGTGTAATACATACTTTTCTTTTTGGTGTAGAGTAGTTAATAGTTTGGACTCCTTTGAATCTTCGGGTATTCTATTCTCTGCAGCTAGTGGTTGGTCTTTGTGGAGGTCATGTAGGTGTTGAGGGTATTCTAAATCAACTTCCAATATATAGCCTTTTTGTGCATCATTTCGAATTTTTGTTACGTCCATACCCGTACTCCTCCATTTGAACCCACTGTGTGGTAAAAATTGACTCATAGCCCAACCGTATAGATTGTTGGCATCCAAGTATGTCAAATAAGAGATTTCAGCTTAAGCATTAAAATCTTTCATGTATTTGTTATTTGCCTTAGCATACCTCTTACAACACTGCGATATTCCACCTCTGATTCCCTTCTCAACCATTAATATCATGTTGTAATCTGTCAACATATCGAGTTCTATTTTCGTATGCTTGAGCATAGCATCCCAAGCTAAGCCTGGAGCCGTTAAGTACCATGCAGGATCTAACTTGTATGTTTTAAGACAAACATCTCTGAAGTTCTCGAAAATGTCAGCCAGTATCAACACATCTGTTTTGTTGTAGAACTCAGTGTACTCTCTTAATGATTTTTTGTTGAAGGTCTCCCATACTTTTCTAGCAAATTCGTAATCTTCATCTTTAAAATCACATTTGTTGTGTTTGTTGTAAAATGCTTCCTTAGGATGTAGTGATGTCTCATTAAATTTTTCTGTAGTATCCATGTAGTCATATGGGTAAACACCTTTCGTTGTAACCAAGTCCAAACGTTCATTAGAAAAATGATTGGCTGTCTCTCGAAATTGGTTTCTGGAAAGATTGCTAGAGAACTTATCAATGCTGGATGCCATAAATTTGAATGTGTCAATAAATCTCAAACTAACACCTTCATCCACACACTTGGTAAATGAGATATACTTTTCTTCATTGTTGGGAATTAGATCAATTTGTTCTTCATCAATACCAAGATCCCTTATAAATAAATGTGTGTCATACCCAGATAAGTTATGTATGTACACAGGAACAAAACATGGATTTCTGTAGGATAGATTACAATCATTGTGAGCAACTCCTCGAAATTTACCTGTAAGGTGATCATGATCCATTACAAAGTCACCATCCAAAGACTTCTCGCAGATATGACAATGGGTAGTCATTAAACATTTACTTGTTTCTTCTTAAGTCAAGGGAATCATTGGTTTCTTGTAGATGTAGACATCCTTAATACCCTTTGCTTCTTCCATTAACAACTTGATAAATATCGTAGATGCATCAGATCCTTCATAAGTTACTGGTGTTTTAAAGTAACTGTGTTCATATTTTATGTAGTAACAAAAATTAATAGGTTCGTGTTTTTGGTATGATTTAGTGTATGATCCATCTGGATTCGGTTCACAAGTGTCTATTTTAGTCAGTAAACATTCGAAATCTGCATATATAACAAAAGGCACCCTTAAGGAATGATTTGAGTTATTAAATGTTAGTGTATTATCTCCATATGGAAGTGTCACTCGTACACCATCGTGCTCCCGACAGTCTTCTTCGTGAGCATTTAACTTACGTTCAGAGTAGAAGTATTGCAAGCACCTATCACATACATATATTTTATGCCCATTCTTAGTCACCTGTGCTCCAAGAAGCCTGGAAAGACTTTTTATCCAACAGTAGTGGTCATTATTTTAGTCTTTGATGTATAGTAGTTTAACATGCTTATCTGTCTTATTTTTAGTTGTCTTTAAATGGTATATTGTATACTTAATTTCACATTTTTTTATCGTTTCTTCATATGCATAGACATTAATGGAAATTCCCGATCTTTTCTCAAATGTTGGGATGCTATCCAAATTCATTGGGAACTTCAAACCCTTGAGTGCATCATCAAACTCGTGTTCGTATGCCACATATTTGGTCACTCTTTGAGGATCCTTTTGTACTGGGTGGAGAACGGACAAAATGGACCACAAAAAAAATCTATGATCTTGATTCTTAACATTAATTACAGCCTGTTTGAATTTAATTTGCTGTGGGAGGTCCACATAAGAACTACCCTTAAAAGGAACATATTTGTTTATTCGAACCTCAAGTTTAAATATCCTATTGAGCATCCACTGAGATCCCTTTGCCTGAAATGCCCCCATCTCAGATATAATTTTCGATTTGCTGTTGGTATAATATTCTTCCAAATCAGTTGATTTAAGAATAACTTCATTCTTAGTTTTAAAGCTGCTTTCGATGTATTCAATATTCTCACCAGTTCCTCTTTTATACTCATTAAATAGCTTTAAGTTCACTTTTAAGTTCATTTGTTTGACTTCTTTCTTAATTAAGTCTAGCACAGTCTGTTTTATATCATTAAGAAAATCATAAGGATCCTTGTAAGCATTTGTGCTATTAATAGCATATGTTTTCAGTCGACTTTCAAAAGCTGCTTCAATCTCTTCAATTGTGAATCGGAGTGTGTACTTGTGGACTTTGCTCCTCAGATGACTCCTTATGAGAGATGGTTTGTAATAGTGGCCGCAGGATTCACATTGTACTTGTTTCTGTCGTGGGAACTTCGGTTTTGGAATTAGATGTTGTGGTACTTTAAAAATTTTCCAAGCATTTGCAGGTTGATGTGATTTTTTATTTATTGGTGTAAGACCTTTGTGCAGTCTGCTCCTGAGATGGCGCCTAATAAGTGATGGTTTGTAATAGTGAGTACAAGTCTCACACTTGACAAATGTCTCCTTTTGTTGCTTATTCTTTCCTTTAACAAATATATCACCCTTAAAGTTATATTCTTTCCAAATCTTAACCATTTCATTGTCCTTGTTCATTGCCTTGGTCGTCTTGGTATAGTTATACATAGTTTGATTACTACTTGCATTCATATCTCTTTATTAATTACAATATTTTATGAAAATTTTACTAAATTTTTTTTGTTAGTTAATTAATGAAAAATTCCGCAGGTATAATTTTTGTTGTTGGCGTGGGTGGATTTGAACCATATTGCAAATAGATGGATACCACCCCGTTACCATTAACAGAAGGGGTGGAGGAGGAAATTATAGGCTACTTGTATTGTGGTGGTGGACCATTAAACTATAACTCGATTATTGGTGACTCTAAGTCATTAATTCAAGTGTTAAAGAAAAATAAATTAATGGTGAATGTGGGCCATAAACAACTTTTTGCTAGTTGTGAACACATTTTATATATTTTTGAAAAAATTTAGGTTATAGTTTTATGGTAGGGATGGACAATTACATAGAATTTTAGTTAATGGTTAATGGTGACCACTAATTGAATCTGTTAGTTAATGGTTGGGGTGGGCCATTAACTTGATGGAATAGGGGTCGTATTTGAGTTAATGGTGGGGGTGGACCATTAACTTGATGGAATAGGGGTCGTATTTGAGTTAATGGTGGGGGTGGACCATTAACTTG
>PNEQ01086247.1:0-20771 GCA_003012365.1 Medauroidea extradentata | reverse complement strand
GTTTGGAATTAACCGAGAACTGTGCTTAAAAACTGACTCAGCATGTATCTAGTCGTTCAAACATATTCTGGATCTAAATAAGTGTCAGTATGTTGAATTTCATAGAGATACGACAAATAGTTTGGGAATAATCGAGAAATATGCTTAAAAACTGACAGAGCACACATTTAGTCATTACAACTTAATCTGGGTCTTAATATGTGTTTGAGTTTTGAATTCCATAGATATATGACAAATAGTTTGGAATTAATCGAGAACTGTGCTTAAAAACTGACTCAGCATGTATCTAGTCGTTCAAACATATTCTGGATCTAAATAAGTGTCAGTATTTTGAATTTCATAGAGATACGACGAATAGTTTGGGAATAATCGAGAACTACGCTTAAAAACTAACAGAGTGCATGTTTAGTCATTACAACTTAATCTGGGTCTTTATATGTATTTCCATTTCAATTTCCATAGACATATGACAAATAGTTTGGAATTAATCGAGAACTATGCTTAAAAACTGACTAAGCATGAACCTAGTCATTCCAACTTATCTGGATGTAAATAACTGTCAAGTGTTTTGAATTTCAGGGACACATGTCAGATAGTTTGGGAATAATCGAGAAAAATGATTAAAAACCAGCAGAAAAGATATATAGGCCTACGCATAAAATCTGAAAAATAGATATAATAAAATATTATGTGCATGCGTGCAGGAATATATTTTTTTAAAACTTACTATACATAAATGTACTTTCGGAAAATATTTATATAAAAATCCTTTTGAGACAATTTGCTTTAAGATTTTCTGTACAAAATTTTATTAATAAATATAGGCTATAAGAAATAATTTATGTAAAATATAATATAATACATAACAATATATAAATTAATATTAGCATATTAAATTAAGTCAACATTTATCTGTAACAAGTATATTTTTTATGTTTACCATAGTTAAACTACCTCTAGTAGCAATGCATCCGTAGCTCAGTTGACTAAGGCGCATGTCATACTTACTAACACAAAGGTTGCAAGTTCGAATCCCACACCTGGCGAACTAAAAATTTTTAACTTACTAAAAAAATTAAATCATAAGGTCCATTCTCCCATATGAACACATGCAACTTTGTCCTTAGCAGCAGCAACGACACTAGCACACTCTAGCAGACAACTATGAAAACAAACATGGTGACACCAGCACTGCCTAGCAGACATTGCAGAAAACAAAGTGCGACACCAGCGCTGCCTAGCAGACAATGGAGAAAGCATAGCGCGACATCAGCGCAGCCTATCAGCCAATGGTGGAAACATGATGTCACAGATCACGAACAGGAAAGACAAGTGGCAGTCGAAAAATTGTGACGTCACTAGCATACTATGTAAACAAAGACATCACACACTAGCGCACTCTAGCAGGCAATGTACAAAACAAAATGGACGACACCTGTTTGAACCTAGAAACTAAAAATGGTTGACGAAAACAAAAGATGCATGAAATTGACATCATAACAAAATGGCTGACAAATATGCAAAACAATATGGCTGACAAAAGTCCAAGTAACTGACGAAATCAAAATGATGTGTGAAATTGACATGGCTGACATATACACAAAACAAAATGACTGACTATAGGTCAAAACAAAATAAGGGGGGGGGGGTACTAGATGGCTGCCAAAACAAAATGGTAGATACAATATGTTTGCCAAAACAAAATGGCAGAAACAAGATGGCTGCCAAAACAAAATGGCAGAAACAAGATGGCCACCAAAACAAAATGGCAGAAACAAGATGGCCGCCAAAACAAAATGGCGGAATTCAAGATGGCTGCCGTCAGGTCCTCGTCCTCAGCCAGAAGCCAACTGACAGAGAACATACATTTCCTATCTACTATCCAAACATTGTTATAATTAAAGTTCCAGGGCATCAACACTTGCCATATTTGTTCGTTAATTTACAGAACTCCATCTCCTCGGCTGTTACGATTTTTTATGTTAGCATAGTATTATAAGCTGCTCAATTTTATGGTACTATTGTAAACAAAACAATGTATTAAAAAGAAATTACGAGCATAGTTGACAAACCTACTTTCTTTAAAGTGGGTGAAAATTAACCTTAAAAGTTAAAATCGTTTACATACATATATGAATATTAAATAATATATTATTTTTGTTCCATTTTCTAACATGGTGGCCCTATAACAACAAACACTTTATACTGGTTGTTACTGAAGAATGCCGACAAACTCCGGCGAGTGATTCCTTGTGAAAAAAAATCAGAAATTATACTTTGAATTTTTCTCCTAAACTTACTATTAAAGGAGTAATGAGACACTGAATATCAAAAATTAAAATCGTATTCCCCCAAAATATCGGAAAATAAATGCAAAAAAAAAAAAACTATAACTGCAGCATTGATTAATGCTGTTGGGACTTACAAACCAACAGCAAAAACAACTTGATATCTTCCACCCTTATGAAAAAAAATTTGGGTGGCTACCCTATAATTGCATACAACTATTTTACCGTCAGGATTTTCGAACATTTGAAGATGGTTTATTGAGAAATGAGAACTGTGTAACCGAAACGTTCCTTTCTTGCAACTGTCTAGGGCATACAATTTATGCTCAAAACACATCTGAATAATTCGCGCAGATGTACAGAGCCTAGAGCATAGGCAAACCTGTGAACATCTATGTAATGTGTGTAGCGTACAGATGATGGTGGACATTCACTGTAAACAAGTACAATACTATTAAATTGGCAGATCAATTTGTTGCTAGCATTCTGTGTATCATAGGAGTTCTAGACGAAAATGATAGGCTGAACATGTTTAAATGGTATTGTATGCGTCATGCTGATAGTAAACCAAACACGAATGAATTCGTGATGTAATACTTGGAAAATAAAAATAATAGTACAGTGTCGGTATCAACGTGTGTTATCTAAAGCATGCTATCTCCCAGAAATCAGGAATTTTAAAGTAATTGATTTGCATAATCGTTACGGTCCCCAAACGATGCAGCAATAAATCGGGTATGTTATACCTCTGAAAATGTCAGAGGTCATGACATTCACTTAATTTGACACATGGGCATGATTGCAAACACAAAAACAGTTCATAGAGCTTAGTCATGTCGAAATAAACAGTTTTCGCCAAACTCCTTAAAAAAGTAGCATGCATGCGGGACAGACAGTGTGTGTCGAGCCGTGTAGGCTACTTGCAATACACATACAGAAGTAGTTGTACGAGTTGCGATCGTAGGTCAGATGCATTTAAAAAACAAAGTATTACGTGATAGCAATTAACGTGACTCTGAGTTGCGTGGGGGCTCAATGACAAGGGAATGTGTACAGGGGGAGGTTAGGAAGACCAATAGGCGCCAGTTTCACAGTTTTAGCTCGGCGAAACGCGATCACGAGACGTCTTTCTCAGGTCGTGTGGCCGACGACCATGTGGCTGCCCCCAAGCAGCGTCACTGATGTTGGCGATCTTGAGTCTGGATATGTATACTCACGCATACACATTTAGCCCCTGTTTAGGCCAGGGCCACGCCTCTTCAACACTGAAAGACACGTGAACTACTGGGTTCAGACCCAGTTTTGGTATGGAAATGAAATGCTCAATTTATTTAATTGTGTTTAATAGTGCGTGATGTATTAGTACATATTTCCTACAAACTGTAACCGCGGTGATGACGGCGGTCCGGCCCCTGGTCAGAACACGAATGTTAATATTAACTTACTCAAAATGCACTAGCCACTACACAAGGTCCAGGGGCGGCGCGAGAGCAGTTCTCCCGCACGTGTGTCCTGCTCGGTGGTCAGACGGACAAGACCCTGCTTCTGGAAGATGGCGAGCAGAGCTCAGCATCTCCCGCCAAAACACAACAAAACGAAATCAGATGAAGTGGTGATGGTAAACAAATTAATACACAAGATTCAATTAATAATTAAAACATATTACATTATTTAGAACACTAGCAATTTTAAAACAACCCAAAAATAAAATTAATAAACTTGGCAACGACCTTAACTAAATTTAAATTAATTATTAATATATTTCTGCCTGCCCATCTCTTATTGTGTAACACGAGTCTCTAATTACTAATGTTTCTGTGTGAACTACATTTAAATAATAATAATAGAGAGTATTTAACTGTAAAGTTGCCAACATGGGCAAGTCTATTTTCCCCGAGGGGTGTGGGCTGTAGGGTCGCACTGCACGTGGCCCATTTCTTAATCCTGACGGGGTGCAACAGCGCGAGGCCTTGGCACCCGCGTCTTACCCACTCGCGCACTTTCATTCACCCTGTCCCTAGCTGATGTTTGAGGTGCTCCGGGAGATGTAGTCTACTAATTAGCGGTGTGGCCAATAATTAGCATATTCACATCTGTTGTACCTTATGTGGGCGAATTGTAGCAAGACAAACGGTCTGAGAAAGATATGTGGACATCTAGTTCACGTCACAATGCATACCAATGTACACTGCACAAGTATTGAAATTAAACAAATAAAGATATTAACAGCCACAAAAAATACAAACAAACATAACAGCATTTTTATGACTTTAGAATCAGCAACATGCATAAAGGATTTCTTGTAAGAATACTGCAAGAATGAATGAAGAGAATAGGATTGCTCGTAAAATTTAATATTTTGAGAGCCAAAGAGGGGTGGCATGATGTAAATATGGCGTTGCACTGGGAATAGAGGATAAGAAAAATGGGAGATCCACGATAAAAATCACCGGCCAACATAATCGTACCGGCACTTTGCGTGACACCCGGCGGTAATCAAAACCGTATCGCCTTGTAGGGAGACAAGCATAGTGACCACTAGACCACCGTGGTGATTGTAGTTGCCATACTTTAGAGAAATAACATTGATCCCGACACTGTGCTATTATTTTTATTTTCCAAACATTACCTAACAAAGTTATTCGTGTTTGGTTTATTTTCAGCATCCGAATACAATACCATTTGCACATGATTCGTCTGCCTGGGACCTACCATTTTCGTTCACAACTGCAACGACATGTACACAGAATGCTAGTAACAAATTGATCTGCGACTTTAACAGTGTTGTACTTGTTGTTTACAGTGAATGTTCACCATCATATGTACGCTGCACACATCACATGGATGTTCGCAGGATTGCCTATGCTCTAGGCTCTGTACGTTTGCGCGAATTATTCAGATGTGTTTTGAGCATAAGTGGTATGATCTGGACAGTTGCAACAAGAGGACCGTTTTTGTTACACAGGTCTTATTTCTCGATAAACAAACTTCAAATGGTCGAAAAATCCTGACGGTAAAATAGTTGTATGCATTTACAGGGTAACCATCCCTATTTTTTTTTTTTCATAAAGGTGGAAGATATCAAGTTGTATTTGCCCCAACAACATATTCAGAGTCTCATTACTCCCATAATATTAAGTTTTGGCGAAATGCAAATTATAATTTCTACTTATTTTTTTTTCATAAGGAAACACCTGCCGGAGTTTGTCGGTGTTGTTCAGTAACAGCCTGTACAGTACGACTTATAAATATCAAATTGGCATTATATATGCCATGCAGTTCTTGAGGTATACATATTAGAAATTATGTATTCATGTCTTTAAAACTTCAAAATTGGGTAGTATATATTAACAAAAATAACATGTCCCAACAACTTCAAAATTGTTACATTTATTAGTACTAAATGCTTTGGAAAATGGTCCTCAGATACTTCAAGTGATTAAAAAAACTAAGGATATAAGTTTTCGATAGTTGAATACTGTATGAAAAAAATAAATAAAACCTCATTCGCTGTATTTATTTGCTACTGTGTGTTCATATGGAGTAAGATGTTATTCTGCTTAATGGTTCTTTTAGATATATCGTGAATAAAGTTTTGTTTAAAATTTCACCACCGTATAACTTAATACAAGATGAATATAATTCATACAAGTCATGCTACTTATCTCGAACTGTATCGAGTTTGATGAAATTCTGAAAAATCATGATTCAATTACTGTACCTCATGTGATTAAAAAAATTTTCATCTGTTACCATTCACATAATATAATAGCATAAACAAAACAAATAAAAGTCAAACTAACTTTCTAAGAACTGCTAGAGAAAAATTGTTTCTTAGATATCTCCTGTAATCATAATATAGTTAAATGACCGACATTTAGGAAACAAAAACATGGCATGAACAAAACCGTAAAAGCCACGTCACTTTGTCGAGAACTACATAATGTGCTCCGAGTAAGTAGTAGTTCTGAAAAATTGTTCCTTACATAACTCGTGCGATCAAAGTAAGTATGTCCTAGCAGCTTAAATTTAAAAAAAAATTATATGGAATGAACAAAAAATACGTAAAGTCAACTTAATAAGTACTACGTTATAGAATTTTATGAAATTCAGAAAAATATTTCATTAAATAGTTTTTATTATGTTTAGCATATACATATGTGGCCACTGTTTTGAAAATACAAACATAGGATGGACAAAATACACAAAAATTAAGCTAGCTTACTAAGTAATATGTGTGTAAAACTTATGAAATTTGATAAAAGTCGGGAAAACATGCTAAAAATAAAATATGGCCAACATTTTAAAAATATGACCACAAGATGAACGAAATGAACGAAAGTCAAGACAGCTAAGTAATATGTATATACCCAACTTGAAGAAATTAGAAAAAAAATTCCTGAGGTAGGTCATAATTTGCTAAACTAGATAAATGGTCGCCAATATGAAAATATAAACACAAGAATAAAGAAATACACAAAAGTCAAGTCCTGTACTAAGTTGTATGTGAGTACTAAGTTTAAAAAATTCAAAACAAATATTTATTTTTATATGTAATATTATGTTAAAAATAGAACAATGAACGGCATTATGGAAATATGAATAAAAAGTGAACGAAAAACATAAAAGTCAAATCAACTTATCAAGCAGTATATGTTTACCAAGAATAATAAAACTTGGAAAAATGATTTCTCAGGCACGTCAAACTATGCTAAAAAAAACTGACAAATTGCCTCATTTATGAAAATTTAAACATAAGATGAACAATGTGTGCGAAAGTCAGGTCAGCATACTAAGTATTATATGTGTACTAAATTTGAAACATATACAGAAAATAATATTTCCTGACATAAGTGATTCTATGGTAATAATAGAAAAATGGCCACCATTAAAAATATGACAATAGGATGTACGAAATATACAAAAATTAAGTCATCTTTTTAATTATGTGCATTATGTTTAATGAACTTCGGAAAACTATTTCCTTAAATATATAATTCTGTGCTAAAATATAAAAATAACAACTTTTATGAAAATACGAACACCAGAAAACGCAACACACTAAAGGAAATCCAGCTTTCTATGTAGTATATGTGTACCAAGATTGATGAAAATCTGAAAAATATTCTCTCAAAATTTTTATATTGTGCTAAATGTATAAACATAGCGGCCATTTAGAAAACATACACGTAATATAATCGAAATACACAAATGTAAAGTCAGCTTAGTATGTGGTATACCTATACTAAGTTTGACTAAATTTGATAAAATATTTTCTCAAATATGACATTATGACAAAAATTGCACCATTGTTAAACTATGCATACTGCATTAACGAAATACATAAAAGTCAGTTCCTATAACTAGGTTATTTATGTGTAATGCGTTTAATGTTATTCTACAATAACAGTTCCTTAGATGTCTAGCTAGATCGAAACATATTAAAACGGCCACCATTTTGAAAATATGAACAGGGCACAGTAAAAATATATATACAAAAGTCAAAAGTCAAGTAGGGTTATTAAGTACTGTATGTGTACAATGTTTGATGAAACGCGATCCACTGGTTTCAATGTTTTCTAGGGAAACGTGCACACATGGACGCACAGACAGGAAGGTGACATAAGCCTACCGTTTCCTTTGGAAAGTATGCTAAAAATTATATTCTCTGGATAGTGCATTTCATTTAGTACAACAGTCAACTGCAATTCAGTTTAAAAGTTTTATTAATTTGTAACTAATAAAGATAAGAAATGTTCAATGTTTGACTGTATAGGCTACGAACCGACATCCTTTAGCACTATAGGCCGTTCACGATAAAGTGAGCACTGAATAAAGTTTTCTTTCAGCCATTTTGCAGCCATCTTTACTATTTTTAATATGAAAACTTCCACGTAACTAAAAATCCAATGTAAATGTTTAAAAACTCTCAAAAGTTAAAATGTATTGGTCCACCAAAAAAATTTAATTAATTACAACTTCTGCTGAGTGCTCAGTTTGTGTAAAATGTTCATTTGTGATTGCACATAAAAAATATATATTGAACGAATATACCATAAATTACACTTCAGTAATAAGTTGTAGGCTTGCTTGTTCATTTCGTTTACTTTTATTAACATGGAGTTAAGGATTATTTTCATAACATAACTGAATTACAAAATTTTACGAAATTCTGTTAAACTTTTTTGTAGATATTGTGTATAATATTTTTTAAATTAGTTGACTGTTAGCTTTCAAAATGTCATACTTACTTAACAAAAAATAACTAATTTTACTGTCAATTATATTTAATTTAATAGTACCGAATTTAGCCTGAATACTTTGAACTGTTCCTGAGCTATAGCATATCGCTCCAAAATTTAAAATGTAGATATATTGTAGGTGGTTATAAAACCACCACAATACAACATTTTACAATATTTGGCCAAAGTAGTTTTGGAGATATGGCATAAAAAAGTTAGTGAATTAAGTTGGCACCAGCTTTGAAAACGGTGGACATATATTGACATTTTTTCAATATAATGCGCACAAGCGAGAGAGAGCTGGTAGTTGGGGAGATCGCACAGAGCTAAAATATGTTCTGTGTTCAAACTAGCACTAATGGTACTGCGATGAATGTAATGCTTAAAGTAGGGGATTAAAATAAAATTTAAAGTTTCCTTTCAATTTCGTTCACAAATACATCTAAAAAAAAAAAAATCCTCGTTTATAGTAATTCGCTATGCATTTTCCTATCGAAAGTCTGCAGAACAATATAAAATAATTTTTAACAATAAAGTAAGAGATTTTTAGAAAATTGACACATACCATCATCGACAGAACACTCTGGAGATGCGGTGTAAAAATGTTTACATCATTTGACTAAATGGTTTACAATTGGCAATGTGTTTAGTTTTCAAGCCAACCCCTCGTGAAAGGGCACAGAACTCAAGGAAGCTAGCTGTACTGGCCCTGTGAGCTGTAACGACCAATATGTTTGGCAATGCTGTAGCAAGAAGCCATGCAGCCATGGTGCGAGGAGAGGGGTAGACACTCAGTTCTCGCAGGCGACACTTTCGAACATACCATTCAGCCTAATTACTCTTTACTATATAAGTATGGTACATCAAATAGTTTCCCCCAATATTAATTCAATTACTTATCCTGTTGTATCGACGGAATGTTCGAGGTATGTGGACAATGCCACTAAAGCAGACTAATGTAATGAGCAAAAGTGAAAGTTATAAAATCAGAAAATAAAGACGGTAATGAAAAGGTGCTCTTTATTAAAAAATATACATTATGATTCAAGTTTAATATCGTGCATGTTGTGGGTAAGGATAATAGTGTAGCAGATGCTCTGTCTCGAATGTACAATTCATCAGAATTTGTAATACCCTCTGATGCTGAGAGGGATAGTGAAGGTTGCAGTGTTTTGCATCTGATTCCGGGGAGTTGCATCGATATTCATAAGTGGAAACAAGAGGATACTGAAGGAAAAACGTTCCTCGCCGAGATCGCCCAATAGAAGGGGGCGGGGGAAATTCCAGCCTTAGAAGGGTATTACTGGCTTGGTTTCGAATAAGGGGAAGAAATGTATTTGGGGTACCTCAGACCATTAGGAACACGCTGATTAAGTATGTCCATTATTCATCATCGGGTGGTCGTATGAGCAGTAGAAAAACTGAGCTTAAAACGAAGCGCGGATTCTACTGGGTGGATATGGTCACAGATATTCATGTATTACATCTGTTGTCATGACTTCAGTGTACCAAGCAGTCCCAGAACACTAAATTAGGGCACTACGCAGTCCAGCCTCCTGAGAGAGTTTGGCAGCATCTTTGTATCTATATTTTCGGCCCTTTGCCAAGGCTGAGTAAAGGGAATGTCTGTGTGCTTATTGTAGTTGACAGTTTTTCCCGTTTTGCATTTGTAGAGTCTTTACGAGTAATTAAGGCAACGACAATATGTTCTAAGCTTCAGTATAATATCTTTAAGATATTTGGTGGTTCAGAGGGTTTGGTGTGCGATAATGCGGCGTTTATTTCTGGTAAGCTAATGTATGAATTATATTTTACGTGGGGGGCAAATTGGTGCATCTTGTTGAATAGTTTAACGAGTCAGTCAAAGGAGATCTTACTATATATCACATCAAGGAGCAAAGAAGATGTGATCAGCATTTGGTACTCCTGAGTATCACTTGGAATAATGTACCCCACTCTGCGACTGGAAAATCCCCAGGGTTTATTATGTTTGGCAGAGAGGTTCCCCACCCCCTGATCAGCCTTTGGGTAAATGAGTAACTTGTTGTGGTGGGTCCTCCAAATCAGTTCGTGTAGATTTGGCATCATGCCTATCAGGCATTGTTAAAAACACACAAGAAAATGTGTGACAGGTACAACCAGGACAGGAATGATGCACATTTAGGATTGGAGATCTTGTCGTTTGTATGAAGGTCACTGTTAGCAAAAAGGCAGACTATGTCTCCAGTTAATTATCTATGGGATTTGATGGCTTGTTTAGAATTCTATCTTTATCCACATCCGTTAGTGTGAATTGCTTCAGGGAAACATGTTAGTTAAGAAAGCTCATATAACTGTGTTGAAACCTAATACAACATCTGCAGATCTCAATGTGAGATAGTAGTCGAAATTAATATGTGGTGGTATAGGTGCATGGTAATGTCGTTGGTCTTACTGTAATGTCAACTTGTTTAGTGTTACTTGTTTCTTACTTCCTTTTTTGGGGGATTAGTTAAGAGGGAGGCAGTTTGGTTTTTTATTTTTATTTGTCTTTTGTATTTAGCTGATTTGTGAGTGTGTAGCATTCTCCATACCTCTCATCAAGGTTACATGGTCGTTGTAAAGGATTTTTTGCCATTGCCTTCTCATGCTCTTTAGTTTATTTTATGGGGGAGGCTATGATGTCCATAAAGTCTTTATGGCATCACATGGTAGTTTTATATGTCAGCATGAGTGTTCCAGAAATTCCAAGAGTGCTGGTATAATACTTCGGTATGCATGCGAGAGTTGTGGTGCGCCTGGTGGAGAACCCTGGTGGCGGAGAAGTGTGTGAAGTGTAGCCGAGTTCAGTACTGTTGTGCTGGGAGAATTGCTTCACCAAAGCCAGTGTGTACACATGGGCCATGTCGCGCCGAGTGATGTGCTGTACTGGAGAGTGGACGTAACGGTCAGCGAGGAAGCAGCTATGGGCCCCTGCGTTCCTATGTACATTTGCGAAATTTATAATGGAGTAGTTCATTACGAAATTGTGTTAACAAGTTCGTTGGTTTTAAATTAAATCTAGTGTAACTATTGTACTGTCGTGTATTACTGTTTATTGAATAGTAGTAAACATTTCTGGTGTCTTCCCTTTTGGATTTTGTGGCGGAAGTTTGTCGACTTCCTTACCCAGCTAAGTATTTTTAAGTCTGCGCGTGCGGTAATTCCGCTCTGTAACTGCAGCATTAGAAGATGTCAGTTGCACCAGAAAATTGCAGCATATGTTACGGCAGAAGTTATGCTGTAATTTCTGTTTGTGTAATGCAGGAGCATTATACCGACAGTTAACCAGGTCTGTATTGATCGTCAGCCGATGTACAAGTAAGCAAAGTTTTGTGTGAACACATTATTTCCAGTTGGCGTGTTTCACCAGTCCTCAAGTTTGCATCATCAAAGTAGCTGCTGATAAATTACTTATGAATAATTTGTTCAACTTATTGGTGACAGCTCTTCTATTTTGTTTTTATGCGCAAGCAATTTAATTGCTAGCTAAATCATAGATCGTTTGATTGTGGCTCTATTTGTATAATTGCGAGTATGTTTAAAACAGTATAAAGACATACGCAAAGTACTATACAGATGGAACATTGAAATGTTTATTTGAATAACCGAGTGGAAGTTGAAAAGATTTTAAATTGTTAAAGACCTTCAAATTTCAATTCGTTGTGAATTAAATCGGGGACATAGTATTATTTGCTTATAACTTAAATCATTATACCAGATGTGTATTGTATGGTCAATTGTTTTTATTGTATCTTGTTATTTTAAATATAGCATGATAATTGTAATTTGGTTCCAGAGATGGCTTTTAAATTAACCTGCCTCCTGTTTTGCACAGTTTGTTTTGATTTGAGTCAGTGCTTATACACATTTAATTATTTAATTTAGAGCAATTTGATTTGTCCCCTTTTTTACAATTGTTACACTCTCGTTGGTTGGTGGTTTGACAAGAGAGTGTAGCATCACAATAGTAGGAACATGACAGAGCTGGAGCAGTGTCTGCGGGCTGAGAAGCTGCTGATGTTGTAATCTAAGGTAGCCACAGTGATGTAATATCTGTCATGTTGTTTTGGATTTTCATTTTTTCGATTGTTACTTGTTTTCCCCACTTGTCGTCTGCTAGGCAGCCACCATATTCGTTTTACATCGTTTGCCACTAGGTGATGTAATGTTTCCAACATTGGCAGGAGACGGTGTTGATGTCGCACTTTGTTTTCTTCGTCATCTGATGGGCAGCGCTGCAGTCGAGGGCAGCTATGTTTGCATTGTAGGTTGGTAGAGTACGCTAGTATAGTTTGCGGCTGTTAAGGGCGAAGTCACATATGTTTGTATATGAGAGAAGTAATTATTATTTTTAAAACATTAAAACTTTTTCCATCGCTAGGTGTTGAATCTGCCAATTACTTAACATGCGCCCTAACCAACTGAGCATGGATGCATTCGTGATAGGGATGGTTTAAATGTGGTACATTTAATATATATATATATTTTAAATTTCCCATGTTTGATCATTGTATGCTGTCTCTGCATGCGCGGCTATAACATTTGCTGTAATTCCTTTCCCTATTTGTGCAAGCATTGAGAGTAACATCACTTCAATTTCGTCAGTAATTTTGCTAGCATCCACCTTGCTTCCATGTACGAATTTCAATAGTGTAAAGTTGTGCGTGGTGCACAGTGTAAAAGTAAAAACTTTTGCAAGTCACTTAAGGCTTTTATTAATTTTTTTTACTGGAGCAGGCTTGCGGGCCACAGGTTGAATGACTACAGGCTTGTTGGGAATTAACGGACATGGAATAGAAACTATTGCAGACATATTTTGCGTAACAGCGACTTCTAGTTTAGCCAGCAGAGGCATTATAGATTCTGTAAGTGTTTCAGTCAGATGATTCTCTATAATTTCTAGTTTTATGTACACTACATTTGCATGTTTATGGGCACATCACTTATACTGTTAGATATACTAGCAAGGAAATGTCCTAATGTGACTGCTAGTACTTTTAAGATTTGTGAATTTGCAGACTGAACATAAACCTTATTGGCCACATCGCCCTGCTTGCTTTGGCTCGCCTACATAAGTCGTTTAACGCCAATAATGCACTGACTTTCGTCAGTTTGAGTGATGAACTTTCACCGCCTCCCTTCGAGCAATTATGGCCGAATTTCGAAATAGCGAAGCTCATTTCTTACTGGTGTATGGTTATAAACTGATCGAAACTGCGACGGTACACACACGCCTTTAAGGGGCTGCTTAACGCCCTAAAAATCGCCACTCTTCGAAATATTAATTCTACTAATATAGGTGGGTATATGTGTTCGTAGGTGACTCCGCACGCTTCTATATGTACGTAGGTATCTCATGGCAGAAGGCATTCAGTCCTGGTCTCGTGGTGTGCGCATGCCATGTCACTGTGCTGCACGCTGTTGCTGAGTAGCAGTTCGCGGTGTGCAGGGGGCTGTGTTCTGCTACTGAGCGCGTCCTACTGGTGGCGAATGCAGGGCTCCTCGCTGAGGAGTTGTCAGGAATATTCAAAAAGCGACTCGTGGACCAACCTGCCAACGCTTGCGCTGTCGTTGCCAGCTGCTGCATGCTTAGTGACCCTAGGAGATTTCCACACCTGAAAGCAATTTAGAGGCCTTGTGCACCTGCTTGATTGTGTTTATTATAAATTCAGCAATTTTGATGGAAGGAGTGATTTGTTCTTGGCTGTGTGTGTCCCGTGAAGAAGCCGGTGCCTGGTGGTGACATCGGGAGTGCAGTACGCCCGGTCCCTACTAGGGGCGCTTGACGAACTGATTTCGATGGCGATTGTTTTGACAGAGGTCTATTGCCGTAGTGTCAGTAGGTGTGTAGGGTCTGGCTCCGTTTCAATATCACGTCGGCGGAATGCTGGAAGTATGTGGCGTCTATCAAAAATATTCATGATGCGAAATAAACATGCAACCGCTTTGCTTACTTTTCTGATTAATATGTTTTTTTATGTTTTCCGTCGGCCTTAACTGTTGCGAGCGCCGGCCGATGTATGGACGTATATTACTTCATCAAACGACCAAAATGTGAAACTAGTTTCACTTATGACCCTGAAAGCAAGTTGATTGCAAGAATTAAACATTTTAGTTTGTGGCCTTCCGCCAAGAGTCTGTATTACTATGTGCAAATAAAAATGGAGTCAATCACAATTGTCCACCATCGCCCATTTGTTCATCTTCTTTTAACATTTTATGATACTCAAAATCATCCACTCCCATTGCAAGAAACAGTCAAAAGATACTTAAGCTTCCTACAAAAAAAAAAAAGGGTTTGAAAATAAGTGAAATGCCAAAGCAATTATTTTTATTGCGATAGTCAAACCATCTTTCAACAGTTACAATTCAAGACATAACTTTTAGAAAAGTGTATTTCGTTAAGTGACAGCACTGAAATTGTAATATATGTACCACTAATTGCAGTTTATTGTGAAATATTGTCAATTGCTGCTCAAAACTGCACACCTAAAAGAGAGAGAGAGAGAGACGAACAGGCTTCCCAACATCAGTATTAAACTGGGAAGAACATGAAAGAGTAAACTGGAACTTGTCACTCGCAATTTTTTCTTGAAATGTAATTTTTTAATTTCTTTCACACGACTAATTTGAAGAATAAGTTTTTATGTGTTATACTGATCAAACATTTGCATGTCTGTAAAACTAGAGGCTTTTAAGAACACTATGAACTGCATAATGAGAACTTAAAGCCATAAGTAGTGACAAAAGTTAAAATAACTAATTTTGATTATGATTAATACTTTAATCTTGCTTTTAAAAAATTATGATTGGTAAGCAGTTTTAATGTAGTTTTGCGGTTAAATCCTGTATTTAACATATTTACAAGTCCTGGCCGATATACAGGTCCTAGCTGACGTTCAAGTAATGGACGATTTCCTTCCACTATCCGCTATATTCCTTCACCAAGACCATAGAGAGTCCAATTCAAGGGCAAATAAAAAAATTTGTGTATTAATTCATGTTGCATATAAAAAGTACTTGATAATTTCAATCTTCTGTAATATCAATAACATATAGTTAAGTAATATTATACATTTGCATTCATCACGAAAAAGACCCAATAGAATAAAATGAGCCTTCGACACCCCCAGAAAATAAATCTTAGTTCTACCAATGTAACAGACGATGCTGCAGTATCGTCACTAAAGCAAACATTAATTTAACGTAAAACAATATTTTGTAGTTTTTATAGCTTGCATCTTTCGCCAACCAAGAATTAGAGGATTGAATAGGTTTTGGTCTAAGCTTACAGCCATGTTTTAAGGACAGGTGAGGGTTATGTAGTGTGAGAACAGAGAAGTGATAGAATAAACTATCCGCGGGAAAGGGAAATCTCCGTTGGCCAGCGGCATTGTCTGGCACAATTCTTACACGCAAAAATCTCAGTTGACCTTCCGGGAATCAAACCCTGAAACACGAGTGCACTATCCGATGTGCCAACCGCAGCTCGGCGAACCAAGAAAAAATACAATAATTTTCATGAGATGATTTGATTTTTTGGTCAAGTGAACAAAACATGAAATGTATATATATATATATATATATATATATATATATATATATATATATATATATATACATATATATATATACACACACACTTTAGGGGTTCTGGTTGTTTTTAGTTGCAAGTTTTGTAATACATACTTTAATTTATATTAATGGTTTAACATTGCGAAATTTATATATGGCATTTAATGTGCCAGAATTAAACAATTTACCTTCCATAAATAACTACAAAACTAATCTTTTAAACTCTTTTTTCAATTTACAGTAATTTTTTTACCAACTAAACTATCTTTTTTACCTTCAGTTCTATAAACTTTATGCTGTGCAGTTGAATAGACAAAAAAAATAAGCATATTTTACAAAACCAATAGAAAAAATCAATTTCCAATATGAAATTCTAGTTTATGTTTTCAATTTTTGACATGAAACACAATTGAAAATATTTTCTCACATTTCAGCTTCTTGTCAGAAGAATAGAATATATAAGATATATTTATCCTTTCACCACCTGGTTTGTTGTATTTAACATAATACCATGTGTCAATATGACCTGTATGTTTTTAGAGGCATTCTGGTTTCATGCATTAGGTCTCATGAAAACAATAAAACAGAAGAAAGAGCTAGCTGAAGTGTAATTCTTGTCAGTTTACAATTGGTATACAGGTTCAGAGGGTCATCATTTGTTCATAAGATGCTCAGGTCACTGGCACTGAGGTATTTCAGTTGTCACCAGTAGACTTCAGTAAAAAGCTGTTCTTGATTTACTTTCATGTGATGTAGTAGTTTCATAATTACCTAGAATCCATAAACAGTACAAAAATACTTCATTAAAGGAACTTAAAGTACACTAATCACCAATAATATAGCTCATCCATTCATTTACATCCAACTATACCATATACAGTAAATACACACAATGTTTTAGTATAAGTTTTGACACACACAAATAAAAAATAAATACATTAGTTGTACAACATTAATGAAAATTAAATATATTGCATGTTCGTATTTAATTTTACATACATTAAAATATCCTTCTAGAGAGTAGAACGAATAACTGTATAAAATAGTTTTAACTTCAGAATAATTATTCTTAAAAAACATAATTTCTTAAATTCTGCACTAAGTGCGTTGACATTTTCCGTAGTATTTTTTAGCAGCACCATTTTCACAAACAGTAAAATTAATCTATTACTATAAATTCATATATGTATATATATATATACAGTATATCCCATATTGCACCCCCCCCCCCGGCCCATATTTTTGAGCAGAAACCATGGCTCTAATACAACGCACCCAAGTTTAATCCCAATTAGATCAATTGTATAGGAAGACACAAAAGACAAACAAACGAACGAACAAACAAACTTTGATTGTTACATATTACCAGTTTTTATGGCCACATATGGAACAGTATAGAAATTCATGCACTGCAACACCATCTAGTGGCGATTTATTGCAAAATGGATATCGTTAAAACATTATGTGTTCAAATATCTATGTATACCAATTTTCATGGCGATCGGTTGAATGGAATAGAAGTAAATGCACAGCAGCATTATCTAGTAGCGAGTTAAGAGTGTCAGAGCAAAATAGACAGCATAAAAACCTTCTCTACGAAAAAATACTTATGTATGCAAACTTTCATGGTGACCAGTCATAGGGTGTTGGCGTTTATCGATCTCATACATGAATATATATGCCTAAACACACACAAACACATACATAAATATATATTATATATACACACATGATGCATCTTTATTGGTGTCAAATATTTTGGGGGTGTGTTCTTACACAAAAACATGAATAAAAGTTACATGAACATGGGTCCGAAAATCAATTGTTTGCGAAGAATTTAAGAATGTGTCCTCAAAGAGGAATGATATGAAAAAAGCAAATTTTTTAAAAAATAAAGTTAAATTATTTACATCAAAATTCGAGAAAAATGTGGAGATTAACATACCAAAATTATAAAATCCCATTTATAAATTAAAATTTTTGTAGGAATTTATCCCGGAAAAATGGCAATAAAATTCAAAAATCGAAAATTGTTAGTCGCACGACCAAAACAGCCGAGACAAAAATTAAAGAACACAATTTTTACAATAGCACATCCAAATTAAATTATGTCCATGTTAAGCTTTTACTTGATTTTCCGGGATTTGCCCCAGAAAACCATTAAAACATTTAAAAAATCTAAAGAATTTTCGTTTATTAGTGCCGAAAATTTGGGGATGCATACCTTGCCAAAAAAAAAAAAACCCATACAAAATGAAGACAACTTATTTCAAAGTTACGTAGTTCGTATCAGCAAAACATGTGTAGCTTAATGGCCACGACATGGGCTTTCAGTTGTCCAAGTTCTTGCCCCAAATCTAAATAAAAGTGCCACGAAAATGGAATTGAAATCTTGGGGTACAAAATTCCATTCTTGCTGAAACAAGTAATTTTGTGAACAGTACAAAAATTTTTCAAAATGTCTCATCTTCATCCTTCTTCAATAATTAATATAATAATCTGGGGGCCGATTAAATATTGCTTTTGAGAGGTGCAGCGCAAAATTTGCACCTGCGCTGCGTTGCTTTGGTATAGATTATACAAATACGCAGGTGCAAGGTCACGTGACGGCGCAAAGTGCCTGAAAATCTGCGACTAGCAAATGGCTCGACGCAAGTATATCTGCGCCCTTCGCGCATGCGCATTGGACAATTTTCGGGTGTGTGAAAGTGAATTAACATAAAAGTTGGATATCTTTATCTGTATCCAGTGCTCTATGAACTTTAATTATTTACGTTTTCATGTACACATTTCAGATTAAATAGTTACGAAGTACAGTAGAAGCACGAAACTGAAATGTTTTTTTACTAAAGAAGCAATTTAAAGTGGGCAACGATTTGTTATCCTTTCCCCAGAATAAATTTTGAGGATATTTTTCCGTGGCACACGACGAGAAAATTGAGTTGGTTTGTTGACGAGGTTATTTGTACCCTTAAAAACTTTCCTTAAAACTTTTAAGCAAATTGTAATGTAAATAAGTACCGAACATGTTTTGCAAGTACCTGTTTGGCTAATTGCTTAGCACAGTGACATTACCTCTCTATTTTCCATGTTTGGATGGGGTGTTTCAACATCACATCTTTCTTGCCGACTTGTTTCCACATTACACATGCTTTATATTTAAGAGTGATTATGTTAGGATTCTCTTTATTTAATAAAACGGGAGGGCTATCATTTTAGTTTTAAGTCTTTCGTGAGACTTGCTGTCTGCACATATCATAACCTATCTCGGTGAACATAGAACTTGCAATCATCTAGACCTAATTTAATTTATTGCAGTATAGTTGTACGAAAGCAACTCGTATTCACTACACATTAGCAATGAATTATTTAGAAATAATCGACGTATCACGATTTGATAATTTACGACTCGCTGAAAGACGAATGCCACATGTATAGCCAATTAGGTACGGTAGTAGGCCTACACACACAAATACCATGCCACACAAATTAATACCAGTACAAATATAAAATGGATACATAATTTTTGCACTAATCGCGTTACACGTCTATCACTTTAGGCCCTCAATTTTTCGTTAGCAACATATTATGTAAAACCTGGTTACAGACGAAAACCACTCTCATGTATTTCAATTGTGTTACAAAAATGCTGCTCTCCATAAATAAATCACTTAATTATTCACGAACAATCTCATTCAACAAAAATGAACACGTGCATCCACTTCACTGAAAGAACCACGACATTATGGAAATTTATTTTTCACACTTCAAAACACAACTACGACATATACATTTGTTATGAAAACTTTGTGACAATTTTCTTTTATAATTTGATATGAACCTATACTTCTAACATCCTTGTTTAATCACGAGAATGCTACACAGTTTGAGGTTACGATAAATATAACCAGTCCAAAACATTACTTTTAGCGCGAGAAATGTTCACTGCTACGTGTAAGCTATATCTGCATGTAAGCACGCAGGTGTGCAGACTGCTTTTGCCGTCCAAGTGGCGGTGAGAATTATGTTACAAATTTTCTGATTGGCTTGTGTAAGTTGGAGAGGGGAGGCAGTTGCGCCGAGCCAAAACAGGCTCCGCCCCTTGCGTCTTGCGTTTTTGAGTATTGTTGCATGCTGTGTTTCAGAGAGCGGGCTGGATGTGGCCTGTGTCGAAACACCTTGAGGGCTGGCCCATGACTCAAAGCCCGAGTGTCTCACAGTGGGAATCCCGCCGAAACTACGTCATAGATACCTGTCCCAACTGCGCGTTTACCCTGCGAAGCGGTGTACGTGACTCAAATCACATGCGAAACATGATGAAATGTCTAATTTTAGACCCTTGTAATGCGGGGAAGACCCGACTGTTTGGCCAAGTATAAAAGCTCCGAATCGACAAATCCGGGGAGAGTTCGCTATTGGTAGCGCTAGAGGAAGGTGCTACGCCTTTGGAGAGAGACTGGTGAAGACATCTTGGTGACGTCAGAGTCTACTGTGAGGCGGCAGGCGGCTACCTTCGGAGCAGTGTGGACGAACCAAGAGGACTGCTGCGGCGGGCTGACGGGCGAAGAAGGAGGTACGCGACGGGAGTCGAACCGAAGACCTCAAGAGTGAAGACAGCGGTGCACTCGGGGTGCTGCGCAGCACA
>PNEQ01086246.1:0-15287 GCA_003012365.1 Medauroidea extradentata | reverse complement strand
ATTCGTTTTTTAACCCGCCATTCTTGTATTTAATAAATATATTATAGTAGATAATAACAATAACCTACATTAAATATGTCGCAGTTCGCAGTGTAGATTATTTATTTATATACTTACAATTACTGCCGATAGAATGCAGTGTGCCGAGTGCATAGTGCGAGAGTAGACGTCCCAATTCGAATAAAGTGAACCAGAGTGGCCAAGAGGGAGAGTGGGTACACACTCTTGAATTGAGACACAGCCTAAACTGGCTCGTGCTTCAACAAACGTCTTTATGTGCGAGGTGCGAAAACTGCGTGCAATGTTTTGGTTGTTGGATTTTTCCTGCGGGACTTTATAAGTGGCGATCGTACCATTTTACTCACAGAAAGTGCAAAGTAAAGTTCCGTACATGCTTCCCTATTTCTGTTTTACGATTCCGGTTGGTATTTTATGCATGGCAGCAGTATGAAAAAGCCGTTGTTAGCCATTTTGAGTTCCATCGAAACCGTGTTTCTGAGCACGATATCTAGAAAACAAAAAATAGAGAGGCGTGGTTTCAAATGGGTTCTCTTTTCGTAATTGTAACACAGTTCATTCACGAACTGTATATTTACTTGTTTGAACACGAGCAAAATTCAACAAAACAACCGTTTTTCAATTTGCCGTGCACGTTGTTGACTACATACAGTGACACAATTATATGAACGCAATGATGAGAACAAACTAATAAGATTCATAAGAACTTATGTGCTAAAGAGCAAAAGTTAATAATAGAGAAAAGTTAATAATAGAGAAAAATAAGTTAAATCTGTTACACAAAAGACATTTGAACTGTTGACAATTAATACGAAATAGTACATTCGCTGATTTTGTACGCTTTACTTGTGACTACATTTCCAAACTATAACTTTTTGTTATTTCTCATAATCGTCCCATAGTGGCATGTTAAAGTCAAAATTTTCATGTTACAGTAACGTACAAATAACGAAATTCAAACTCAAGAAATATTTCACACTATATGGCATAGGCTCTATGCTAAAATATTTAAAAACACAGAAAAAAATCCTTCTGTATTTTTTTTAAATAATTGCAGCAAATAAAGGAACTTGTCATAATTTTTAATACAAAGTTTTTTAGCGGTGTTTTATTTTCTTATATCATATTCCCCTTTACTTCTAATTTTAGTCTGAATTATTTCATTTGAGTGAGTCAGTTGAATTTAGTTATTTTTGTATTCCAATAACATTCTAATTTGTAGTTTGATATGCCACTATGGGAAAACTAGGTGAGGTAAAGATTTTTCGCAAGTGGAAAATTAAGTTACAAGTAAAGTCTATAAAACTAACGCTATATCTAGAGACATGCAAAATTCGCGATATAATTTGGTAACAGACTAAACTTCACTTTCCTGTACATAAAAGAGCATTATCTGCGATTCTAATGGGGACGAACTATATCGTGTTGTCATTTACGTGTGTTACGTCTTTACAGAGATGTAAGCATTCTCCGCCGCAAGTCACGACTATATCGGCCAGCGAGATACGTCGAACGAGCCTATAGTCACTTGAAGTCTAGTCAGCTGTCAGAAAATAACGCGAATTTTGCATGTCTCTAGCTATATCGTATAAATATAAAGACCCACAATGCAACGTGATGATAGTGCATACTCGGATCTGACACAGCTTCCCTTGTAACGACCACACTACGCTAGTGTGTTACGTACAACAAGGCTGTTTTCTCAGGATAACATATACCGGACATGTGGTTGAACTACGTGGCAACAGTGCGACAGCAGCTGACCAGAAGGGGTCGGTAGACGTGTTGTTCCGCGCAGGGGCGGGCAGCCGTGGAGAATCTCTTGTAGGTGCAAGCAGCCCTCAAGCCGCCTGCGCCCAACAATATGCATCTAGCCCACAAAAACATTCCTCACTCTCTTCCCGGCTGCATGGGACCTGTGGTTGGCGACATCTCTCTCCGCCCCGTCATAGACAGCAAGGCAGATATAGGCCTAGGCTGTTCACTATGAACTGAGCACTCAGCAGAACTTGAAATTAAATAAAAAATATGTTATATTGGGCCAATATATGCCAACTTTTGAGACTGTTGAAACTTTTACACTGGTTTTTAGTTATATGGAAGTTTTCATATTAAAATTAGTAAAAAAATAACTGTAAAACGGTCGAAAGAAAACTTTATCCAGTGCTCACTTTTATTGTGAACGGCCTATTCCTCTCCGCTCGAACAGTGTGACCTTGAAATGAGTACATATATTTTCTTGAATGACAGATAAGAACCTGAAATCTACACGAATGTATTTCAGCAGTGAGCCCCTGAATTCTCGCGAAAATATTTTTGCATAACTTTGTTTCAGTGATCTTACGTAGGCTAGGTACCTGCAGATCTTCGTAATCGTCAATAATTTGATGTTTTTGTCAGCGTCGTGTACTTCTACCTGCTAATCAACGTGTCCTGTCGCAGTAACCTTGTTCCCATTGATAGTCAAATAAGTGACACATCTGCAAATATATGCTGTAAGTAACCACAAATCAAATATGCAGAAGGGCACATAAGACACTTGAAACAAATCGGTGCCATAATATATTTTTGCGAAAATCAAGGTGCCTTAATTTCTGCACATGATAGATTTCAAACAAGTGTTTGTTTCTGTTTGTTTTGTATTTGGATCTTGGCTTACCAGACATCCCTGAAGATTCTCAGACGAATAACAAACCTTTAGTAATTCAAGGAACCAATTCTGTGCTATCTGCCCTGGGGCGAAATTGATTACTAGAGGCACCAATTTTTGGTGAAAAGAATTTAACACCCAACTTGTTCCATTGCTAGAGACCTGGAAAATTTGCGTTTTGTTTTGGATTCAAGCTAGAATTCCAGAAACTGTAAGTTGGTGCCACTTTCGCAATTGACTCGTGACTTATTTGACACTTCCTGGAAGTCGCTTAGCCAATAATACAGTAGCAACTTAATGCATGCCCATATCACTGCGTCATCGAGCACTGTTAAAATAGCTTGGGACCCGGCTAATTTGCTGCACATTTATCACTCAGGCTGGATGTCGGATTTCACAGGCGTCCTGGCCACACTAGCACTTTTAAGACTTTTTGTCCGAGTATTGCTAAGGATAAAGGTTTCTATTGTCCCGCTATAATGTCATTAGTATCGTACTAACTCTATATACGTCTCTGTAATGTGTGTGTATATATATATATATATATATATATATATATATATATATATATATATTTGTGTATATATATATATGTATTTATATATATATACAATATACATACATATACACACAGGTTGTAAGGAAGTTAATAGCCCATACTCCAGGAGGTGATTCCTCATGAAAAATGAAGTAGACGTTATACAGGACACTTTCAAGAAAAGTTATTATTTAGGGCGGAATAAGCCCTTGAAAATCGAGATTGAAAATCCTATTTTGTGGAAATGTAAAAAAAAAAGTTAGGAGTTAAATTACGATTCTTTGGGCGGTGTTAAGTATTATTGAGGTCTTAAACATTTAATAATTTTAGCCTTCTAACTTTCCCGATTTCATGAGAATAATAGGGGTTGCCTCCCTTACATCGCATATAATTACATTGGCATTATGTTTTGTGAACATTACGAAAATGCAACCCGTGATGCCGCTCTTGAAGCTTGTCGCAAAACGCAGTTACATAAGCTTAAAACAAAAAAATATGCCTATGCACGACTCGGATAATGTGGCAACAAGTTTGGTTTAGCAAAATTTACAAAATGTTATTACTATGACGAGATAAATCTACGGAATTCATAAACAAGAGAACATCATTTAGTACATTCTGAAAGAATATCATTATGCAACCTACGTATTTCGATAGTAAATTAATAAATAAAGTAACATCGTATGGGAGATAACACCCTAGGGCGGGGATAGCTCCAAACTGGATGACGGCATTCTGAATTTGGGCCTGTAGGCTGCAATTATCTCTGCATTGTGACTGCACCAGTTTTTCGGTCGGTAGGATTTCTCAGAGAACTCCCGTTTCCCCCGCCCTTTTATTTCGGCAACGCTCCCTCGTAGGGTCTCATTCCATTATCACAATGCAGAGATGATGATAGCCTACAGGCTCAAGATCAGAATGTCATCAACCAGTTGGGATTTATCCCCGCACTAGGGTGCATCCTCGGTACGATTTTCTTTATTTTTTTATTTATTAGCGAAATACATACATGACATACTGATATCTTTTCAAAATGTACTAAAGAAAGTTCCGTTGTTTATTAATTTCGCGGATTTATGTCGTCAAAATAATAGCGTTTTGTAAATTTTGCTAAACCAAATTGGTTGCCAAATTAACCTAGTCGTGCAAAGGCATGTTTTTTTTTTTTTTTTTAAGCTTATGTAACTTTATTTTGCGACAAGCTTCGACAGCAGCATCACGGGTTGCATTTTCCTGAGAGTATGGTACAAATACATTTCTTAGCGGATGTAGCACATTTTGCCTACATACCTGGCAAGAAACAGTTGTGTCCGTTTTTCCGGTAAAAGGTGCTTTCTAAGCATTTGCGACAAGAGGACCTTTTTTGTTCCTCACGGTGTACTGCCGGAAAAGCCAACATGTAATGTTCACAAAATGTAACGCCAACGTAATTGTATGCAATGTAAAGGAGACAACCTCTATTATTTTCATGAAATTGGGAAGTTAGAAGGCTGAGATTATTAAATACTTAAGATCTCAATAATACTTAACACCGCCCAAAGAATCGTAATTTAACTCCTAACAATTTCTTATATTTTGACAAAATACGATTTTCAAACTCTATTTTCAAGGTCTTATTTCGCCCTTAGTAATAAATTTTCTTGAAAGTGTACTACATAATGTCGACTTCATTTTTCATGAGGAATCACCTCCCGGAGTTTGGGCTATTAATTTCCTTACACCCTGTATATAGAGACACGCATACTGCAACAGTTTGGTTCAGTGGTCAAAGCTCCTGGCTGGTGAGCCAAGGGTCCTGGGTTCGATTCCTGGCCAGGGAGGTCAATATTTATAGTTGCCTCTCTGGGTTCAGTACTGGGCGTTGTGTTGTCATACACATACCGGCAGCAAGACAGTGGTGAACCTCCGCAGTAGGCCTCGGACACCGTGGTCATGGTTCTAAACCTGCCGTCGGGCAGGACACCCTTCTGGATCCGGGAGGGACCTATACCTGAAAACATTGTTATACCCACACCTCAAGCCAAAACAAAGCATGAGAATGTGGGAGAAGGTTCGGAGATCCTCCCCCGGAAATTTTAGGGTGAAAATGGTGCTGTTAGAGCAGTTCTCAAACTAAAAATTAAATTGTGACACTTTTTAATGAGAAATAGAGCTTTAAATGTTAAAACATTTGTGCTGATGTAAAATAAATTTGATACATTTTTAAGCCTTAGCTTTTATATTGTTGCCTAAGTGATTATGTTGTTAGTATTGTTTTGTCTTCTACAAAGCTCTACGAAAATTATAAGGTGATATTTTTAATATTTTACTTGGAACTTGTTTGGTTTAATATTTTTGGTGCAATCTCGGGAGGAGCCATAGCCCCTATGGTCTCCTTCTCTGTGTGTATATGTATATGTATATATGTGTGTGTGTGTTATAATTTCCAGAAATTAACATTACTCCATCTTAACCATGCAGTGGTGGCGCAGGGTTTGTTGTCAGGTGTGCAGAGACATATATGCACAATCCTTTTAAGCGTGCCGTATGCCAATGACAGTGAAATATTTACCGGCTACTGATTACTTTGTGACAACTCACAGATAAGCAGCGCCTGCATAGCCAAATGTCATCAACCAGCGAGTGGGTCGCGGTCGGTTCCGTAGCTTGTGCACTCGTCTCCTCACTAAGCGATCCGGGTTTGACTCCCGGCGACGTCGGTCCCATGATTTTCACACTTGTGAATTGTGCAGGGCGGTGCCGCAGGTTTTTCTCGGGGATCTCCCGTTTCCCAGGCCATATCATTTCGGCGCATCCCCTTGTCAGATGCCAACGTACCTCGGTCATATGTCTGAATTAATATTTACGGTACTCTAGCTCTCAGGCATTCATCCCATAAAATATTAATTACTTAATGTATTTATTCATTAACTTGCGCACAACCTAGTACAGTTCTTCGCATCTGCATCCCTACCTGTAACAGTCTATAACCGTGTATGATACGTTTAGAATCTTGAGTGGATTACAGTGAAAGTGGTGGTTTCCTTAAAATTTTGAATTTAGTTAAAATTGTTCCTAACATAACGATTATATTTATTTTAAAAAACTAATCTAAGGAAGAAATTGTAGATTGTATAAAAATATAAAGGTGCCTAATTTGTTTACCATCGTTATTTTCGTGATCTGTAATATCGTAACAAGTTATTAACTGACTACTACTTATAGATTTGAGGGTCATATCAGAAATTATGGTGGACATTAAGCACACTTAACATTACAGTCTTATATTAAGTGCTGATGCATGCCACGATTGGCTCTGGATGCAAAAAATTAATCATTAAAAATTGGTTACAAGGAGACGAGCATAAAACCAATATATCTAGTAAAATACACCTTCAACTTATCACTCCGCATAGGGGCCGCGGTGGTCGAATGGCCGGTATGAAGTGGTGAGGGAAATGGGAGATCCCCGAGAAAAACCTCCGGCAAGTGGCAATGTCCGGCACGATTCCCACATGCTAAAATCAGGTGACCTGCTATGCCGAGAATCGAACTCAGATCATCTTAGTGGGAGGAGAGCTCTCTAGCCACTGTGCCAACCGCGGCCTCTTGAGTTGGTTGATCACATTTCATTAGCCTATTTGTATTAACAAATAGAGGAAAAACAGAAAGGTTGAAAGGAACATGTAACAGGGACTTACAAGTTTAGGCCCAACACTCTTTAACTGTCCTTCAAGACAAGCTAGAAGTGATTCACGTGCTTGCTCTTGTGCAGAAAGACACTATTGGTGTTCGTATATCTACCGACCTCTGTTCTGTTGGTCCACAACACAATGCTAACTATACTGGACTGAGTTATTTATTGGCTGGCCGTTTAATAATCGGAAATTGAGCTGTCAGTTACCGAAAAGATAGCATACGTGTACACTCTAAATCTGAATTAGTGAATATTCACTGATTCACGCCGATAGATGGAGCAGTTCCAACAAATTTAATCAGTGAGTAACCACTATGAAATCGGTGACTATTCACTGATTTCGATAGACAGCCAACATTCCACAAGTTTATTAATGCATGTGAACAGATTTTCCAGTGATTTTTCACTGATTCAATAAGTGAAAACTGTTCTTTGAAAACAACTGAAAAAAAAAACGGCGAATATTCACTGATTCACTTGTGAGATGTTGGCACTCTTAAAGGAAAATAGGTGAATATTCACTAATTAATCCGTGACTTATGTTCACTGATTAAAATTATTGAAACTGCTTCATCCATCAGCGTGAATCAGGGCATATTCACTCATTCAGATTTATAGTGTAGCTATTGGTAAGAGGGTGGAGTAACAAACATGAGTATTTAGGGCAGCATTGGGGGAAAACATGCCACAGAATTGTCTTCAAATGAGGGATATGCGCTGGCTAGACAATGAAACTGTTTCGGATTCAATTTACTGTTCAGATTCCAGGAAAGTTTCTTATTTGTGTATCCCGAGTGAGACTTTTGCACAGTATTCGACTGTTAAAAAACTGTTTACTTTACCATGAAATGCATATCATACAGAAGAAGCATACACCCCAGAAGAGCGTACAATAATGTGATTTTAAACACCAATAACAAAACTTAGGACCAAAAAAAAAAAAAAAAAGATCCCCTAACTCCGATTTTCATTTACGTAAGATAATGTGATATACTATTAGAGCACTCTGTACGAAAATATTAATATTTTTATAATTGTACCATACATTTTCCTACTCTTGCACACTATATTAATAGTAATTTCCCACAAATAAATTATTTTTCGGTTCCACAGTTGTCGTAGAAACGCATGTTGAAGTAGTTATTTGACCATTCTCGCAACTTAACCAAAGTAAAAACTATATAAATGATACGAATGTTTTGAGTGAAAGTAATGTATTAAGCTACAGAATGATACATTTGTTCTGTCACGTAAAAATGAAATTTACAAAATACAGATACTCAAAGATATCGAAAAATTTAGGTACACTCGAAATTTTTTTTAATACAACAATTTATTATAAGAGAAATATTTACATCAGAATAGTGGAGTAAAATTATTTTTGTAAGACTGATTCAAAGCTTAAAAATATTTAATACGTTACTTACAATTATCGTATATAGTCGGTTGTTGCATAACACAGTCCAGTTATAGAATTATGACACAGAAGAACTGCTGGCTTGCCGGAGTGAGCATGTTAACAGCTATAGTGTACAATTTTGTGTCCAACTGCTGAAGAAAAACACTAGGTTGTTGTTTCCCTAGTACAAATTCTTTTTGCTTGTAACTATGATGTATAAGAATTTGATAGAGTTTCGCATAGATGAAGCCATTGATGCAGTATTCGCACGATATGCGGTCTACAGTTTCAAAAAGTTTCGCATAAAACTAAACAAATACAAACAAGCGTAAACATTGGCTGTACTTACCTAAACACGTCCTCCATGTCGTACACGTCACTGGTCACGTGACCGAAGTCACAATAAATACATGTTTGGATCAGGTTTTGCCACTGCGCAGCCCGATTGGGGATTTCCCTTATTCATTAGTCTGTCATACATAATGGCGAATCAAGGAAAGTCATCGTCGTTGGAGAGCCCAAGTTGCATTTTTGAAATCGACCCTTCTTGGAAGGATTGTTAAATGGAAGGCTAAGGCAAAGAGGGCTATGCCTGAGGTAATTCCGGAAAACCGGAAACCGATATCAAGAATACTGGACCAGTAATCGAACTTGGGTCCTCCCAGATGCGAGTCATAGAGTTTCACCACTGTGCTCAGTGAAGGAAAATCGTAGCTGTTCAAGTTTAATTCGGGGATCATAGCCATACATCTATTCTCGTTAAGACTAAGTGCCTACCTTTCAAGGTCATACATACCTAGTATAAACATTTACTTTATTTTTTTTTATTAACGCCGTTTCCATTTATTCGGAAATTGCAGCCTCAGTGAGAACATCTGAGGCTATTAGGTGTGTATAAAAAGACTGCGGCGGTTCGGCATTGTGTTCTACAAGGATAGGGGTGAACAAACACAACGCCCAGTCCTGAACCGACTATAAGTATATCACCTTCCCGGCCGGGGGTCGAACTCGGGACCCTGGTCCCACCTGCCAGGAACTCTTTCCACTTAGGCCAAGCAGTTAGACATTTACAATATGATAGAGGAAAAAATCTTTGATAGTGTTTAAATAAATCTTGCTTTATTTAAAAAAACTTAAAATTGTGTAAATTTTATAATACGCAAATGTATCTCAATTTTTTCTTTGATAAATACGTAATTTCTGCCGTTTAAAATATGTTATTCCTGATACAGTTTTCAATTAGACCTAAATTCCTCTATCGAGTTCGGTTAAAGGTTTAGGTATCGTTTACTCATGTCACTTTCGTAAGTAGAAAGTTGTGCCACTCACTTCATTCTCTTGAGACGTTTTAAAAGCACGTTGCCTGCTCATCTAAAAACTACTTTAGTTCAGTGTCTATTAATGCCTATAATAGACTATTGTTACGTAGTTTATATCAATCTCGGTGAATGTCACGTGGTGCGACAGCAGAAACTTCAAAACACACGTGTAAGGTTTATTTTTAATTTAAAAACACTTGATGGAATTAGTCCGTACCTCAGAAATCTGTCCTGGTTAAATCAGACAAAAGAAAAACAACCCACGCACTATTCTTGCTACATAAAACACTCAATTCTTCTAAACAACGCTACCTCTACAATCGGTTTCCCCATATAATTGATCGTCATCCAGTTAACACACGCTCCAAAGCTAACAATAAGCTGTTAATGCCGTTACACAGGACCAAATTCTATTCCAGCTCCTTCACTACTGCCGCGTCTAAAGCATGGAACAGTTTACCATCTGAATGCAGGAATATAAAAAATTTCGGTACTTTTAAGAGAAAAGTAAATGTGTACTATCTTATTCACTCCGGTGGTTGAGTGGACGATGCTACAATTTCGAGAAGTTGTGTTTATATATGTATGCATGTGTGTGAATGAATGAGTGAGAAACAGTGTTTGCTAATTAATTTTTTTTAGTAATTCTTGTTTTTATGCATGTTTGTGTTTGAAGTGCATGTGGGTGAATGAGTGTGTGCAAGTGTGAGCTAATTGGTTTATTTTTGTGTAATTTTTGTTTTATAGTGTTAAGTTATATTCTAGTAATTTTACATGTAATATTTATTTGTGAAATTTCTGCACTGTGAAATTGTATTGGTTAAGGATACAGTGTAATAAAAGGCGACACAACCTTAACTGCGCCTGTGAAGACGTAAATACATAAATACATGAGTAAATGAAAATTAATAAATAACCAACATCGATACAAAACCTTCCGTATTATACACAGCACATTGAAAGCTAGCAAACAACCAAATTTACCTGCGACTTTCCAGTGCGTCTAGTCATGTATTAACTAGGCTGTTCATGTAGCTAAGTGTAGTATTATTATTTGTTGTCGTTAATCAAAGATGAACACAATTGTGAGACACTGAAAAATCGTGAGAAAAGTTGACTGATTGCTAGACACCGAAGGGCTGTTTATAAAACTAGTAGATTTGTGTACATATTGGCTATAGTTAGAGCCGATGGTTTATCGCGGGAAATCTTTATTGTTTGCTGGCTTTCAACGCACGTTCAGCTTACCAGAAGATTACTGGTTTCCGCGTGTACGCAGAGCAGTCGCCCTATTTGACTGAGCCAAATTTAGTAGTGACCCTTGTTTTCGCGAAAATAATTTTGCCCCGCTTCGTTTCAGCGCCTTACGTACGCATCTGCAGTTCTGCTTCGTGATCAGTGATTCGATGTTTTAACTCTCACGAGTCTTGGGATTCTACCTGCAAATCACAGACGTGTGGTGTTGCAGGAACGTTACTGTAATTGGCTCAGTCAAATGAGAACCGGTTCTTCACATTGACAGCCTGCCGATAATCATGAAGCAGAATGCGAGATGTGCACGTAAGGCACTGAAATAAACGGGCAAAATTCTTTAAGCGGAAAACAGGGTCCCTAGTTATTCATCTGCCAACAGTTAAGTTGTGACAGACGTATATCACCCAATCATACGTGTTGCAATAAAGTACAGCGTTTTCAAGGGTATGTTGGCACAAAATGTTTTTACGATATACCGTCATCTCTAGCTATCGTTTATTTGAAGCATCGTTTCTATCATCAACAGGCCAAGTCGAACTGAACAGTTATAAACTCAGAACGTGTTTGAACTGTCTCAAAACTGTTTACACGTGTCACAAATCGCACCATCCAAAAATGTTATAAATATACTGCCGTTTATTGGAGACTATCTTGACTTCGATCATTGTCGCGATTTTCCAAAGTCTTTAAACACAGACCAAACACCTGCTTACCTAGCACCGTCACTATATACTTTTATGAAACGTCGTAAATAAATTCCATCTCACAAAAGAGGAGCTCAGGTGGACGCTGGGGTAGTTTTTTTTTTTTTGCTTGGAATTCGGCGTTTGAGTGATTTATAATAGGTTCGTGCCAAGTCGGAAGTTGCCTGTCTTACTCAGGAGGAGAAAGTGTTGTAAGGAGATAATAGCTGCCCAAGGGTGCGAAGTATCAGGTATACCTTGTCGCACAATGGTGGCTCGCAGTTTACGGGGAAGTCTGGGTGTTTGGTCTAGGGATTACATGTAGTGTTGGTTGAAAAGGAAGGGGGGATGGGTGGTCCTAGACGCCGGCGGAAATAACGCGACTGGCGCCAAGAGTCAAGGATGAATGGGGCTGACCTCACTTCTTCCAGGGTCGCCGTTGTCCCTCTCGCTACCTGGACTCGCACCGAAGAACTTCTCGCCTACGCGCCGTGTAATCCCTCGTTTCCGATACCTCTGCTTGCGTTCATTCCCCTAGGTGTAGTTCTGGCTTGCTTTCTCATATTCCTGTTCTCTCTCGTCTCTAAAGCTCTCTTTTTCGGACCAACTGTAGGTCTGGCTCATGGGGATGATTCAGGAAGGACCTATGAAGCTCTCATTCTCAGTAAATAATTACGTATGTACCAACATATAAGTGGGCCGCAGTGACCGAATGGTCGGACCATTCATTTCCCACTGGGTTTGATTCCCAACGGGGTTGGTCCCCGGATTACCACATGTGGTCCCGATGGACGATGCCGTTGGACAGAATCTCCTGATTGCCCCGCCCCTTCATTCCAGCTCTGCTCAATACTCACCCCATGTCACCCCTCATCAGCGTTGAAGATCTCGATGTCAAGCGCGGACCGAAATTTCTCACTCACTCACCAACATATAAACATAATTCTGGAAATTGCAATATATTAACAGAAAGAACAGTCTAGGTAAATTGTTAATGTCGGTTATATAAATGGATTAAACGTTTTATTTTGTTCAAAAACGGTTTCGAGAATGTTGATGTATAATTGTAGTGTCCACAATTTTTGTAGTGGTACGCCCAAGGTGTACGTAACGGTACGCCGGCATTTTCCGTTTCTATTGCTTCATCTACGGTTACGATTCGTATACATTTATTACACTTTCTTTCATTCTTTTATAGTTTAGCCTAGGTTTTCAATTCAAAGTATTATGTGCATTTTTTTTTTCGCTGGGCCTAGGTTTTTATTTTACCAGCTATCATTACTGATTTCGCCGAC
Source organism: Medauroidea extradentata (assembly GCA_003012365.1). Taxonomy (NCBI): domain Eukaryota; kingdom Metazoa; phylum Arthropoda; class Insecta; order Phasmatodea; family Phasmatidae; genus Medauroidea; species Medauroidea extradentata. Next base: position 2,455 of record PNEQ01086246.1, on the reverse strand, counting down.
CATGTTTCATTCTGCGTTAAAATAATTATGGCTGTTGTTAACCTGGCATTAACTAACTTTTAAATGTATTGGTGGAGTTCTGTGTCCCAGATACTGCCCATGTTTTTAATAAGAGTAGCTGTTAGCGATTGTACAGGAATATTACCCACCAGTTATGAACAGTACTTGAATAAAAACGTCAGATTCACCCGTGAATAACCTAAAAGTTATAATAGTTCATGACTATGTATAAATTCAAAAAAATTTTCTAAACTTATCAAACAACCACGCGACTTAGGATAAAAAGATAAATAATAAATGGTTACGAAAGCACCCCTAGATAACAAGACTTTGAGCAAACTAAATTTTAAGAAACTTTTTCACGGCTATAGGAGTGTTTTCTGCGTCAATGTGTAAATACTACAATACTTACCTCGAGAAACTACATAATATTAACGTTGCCTGGTTGGCAACAAACATACGTTTACGACAGCGAGATCAGGCCATTAATAACTATGGTTGCTTAATCTGGCTGTTGTGCCAACTCTTATGAACTCTTATAATACTCTTTGGTCTGGCTACGTTCCATTTCTCAGGGGAACATGATTTTCGCGGAAATATTCGTGACCCGAAAAATTCGCGCTATTATTTGGTGTGATCTAGGAATGTTTTTGAAATGGGGTTGTATTGTAAATTGGTGTGTTATACTGGTTGTACATTATTGATCGATATTGTTGTTGAAGTGCATAAAATCCACAGTTACGAAAATAACTATACACGAGAAAATGAGCAACCGAAAAAACACAAATAATCCAGAAATGGATGAAGTCAACAAACACACAAATAATTCCGAAATCGGAATATAGGGGCATAGGTCTAATGCATGGTCTTAGAATTACAGATCTGTACACTTGCCTAACTATCAATACTGTGGTTTTTGACCCCTTTATGACTGAAAGCGCCACTAGCAATGAAGTGCGGTTTTAACAATGTAATATAGCTTCGTACTACCAGTGCTCCTAGCGGATATGACACGAACTTGCTACTCGTAGTTCCAGTTAGCACAATGTTAAAACAACTCCAGAGTGCCAGTGTCGTCAATCAGTCATAGGATGGTCAATTTTGCAACTTCAAGTGCCTTAGACCTGTTCCTCTATGACCGTGGTCTAATGGAAACAAACAACGACAAGAGATGATGATACATCGTGAAAATGTTTCGTGCTGACAAAGCGTTGAAAGCGCTATAGTTTCTTGCATCATATAAAAATTGGGTGATATACGCCTCACACAACGTATCTCTCTGCAGACCAACAGCAGATATAAAATATTACAATAGCGGGATTCTTATTGACTCAGTCAAATAGGGCAACAACTCTACGCACAAGCGAAAGCCAGTAATCTTCTGGTAAGCTGAACGTACGTTGAAACCCTGCAAACAGTCAAGTTTTCCCGTTATAAACCATATTCTTTAACAATGACCGAACAAGGTGCATATAACTTAGATTACTGTATTCCACAAGGTTAGTGAGTTATTTATTTTTTTCCTTGGTTTAATTTTGGTGCAGGGGTGCTCGTTTGTGTTATTTCTTGTAAGTCACTGACTGCAAACAAAGTCATTTTGTTTGTTTGCTTGTCTGTTTGTTTTAGTGTATTCTCTGGTTTTCTGTGAAACACCATTTGCTGCAATGGCGTATGTACAAAACCCTTCTTTTTTAGTAACTTGGTCCCATTGCAAAAATCGTTCAAAAATATCATCTAAACTGAGAGCTTGAAAGCGTCTATACATAACAGAGGGACAGCAGTAAATTAGATCAAACAGTAGAGTAGGGACGGGATGCGAAATGCTCGTGATGCTGGAGTGCCCGGAGAAAACCCACCGACTACCAAAAGAAACGGAAGTAACGTTTCCCGGAAGCGAAAAAAAAAACCGTGTTCAATACCGTTGGGAATTTAATACGGATAGCCGTGTTGGAAAGCAAGTGGTCAGACCCCACAACAGGACCTTTATTATGACTACACTTCTGTCGGTGCAGCAATTAATTCATAAGTTATAAACTTATGTAAATAGTCGCTTAAATAAATTTTCAGACTACTTAAGATCCTCTTGCAATGTGTTCCGTGTGATTGTTTTTAAAATGAATTCTGAAATTAAGACAAACATTTTACTAAATCGTCTTCCTTCTTTACTACATACATGTAGACCTACATATTCTGTTCTGTTAGTTTTTAACTCTCATACTTTTCGCGTAATGGCTTGTTAAAGGTTGTTCAAGTGGAGAAAAAACATAATTTTATATTTGTATGAAATAGTGTTAGTTTTGTACACATTACTTGAGAGTACATATACCTCTAACGGAAAAAAATTAGCTCATCTAGTTTTCCCGTAATGGCACTTCAAAGTCAAAATTTGCGTATTTTTACTTCATACAAAACTTGAAAACCAGTTAACATAAAGAAATGAAAAAAATCATATCAA
>PNEQ01086245.1:0-14837 GCA_003012365.1 Medauroidea extradentata | reverse complement strand
AGGTGGGAAGGGGAGTGGCCAGAGGACGAGGCCAGGTGGGAAGGGGAGTGGCCAGAGGGCGGTGGCTGGGGGAGGGCAGGGGGAATGTTGTCCAGGCAGGCAGCCAAGGCCAGCTATCTGTAAACAGCTGCTGACACAAGCCACCCCCTCTTCCCTCCTTCAACATCATCCTCTTAGGGCCATCACACTCAAGCCATGTGTAAGTGATCTTTCCTCTCTCTTTTCTTTGTTAGCCATGGTTCCTTCCCTCCTCTTCCACGCAAGAAAATCCATCTTAGCCTCCCTCACGCTGCTTCACGATTTTTTACTCCCATTATTTTTTACATTCTAACAAGGCTCGTAAATTTTTTTCCCTGGGACTTGTTGGAAAAATCGTGGTGCGCATTATACACTGGGGCGCACTATACTCGAGTATATACGGTATGAACGATCGATGTGGATTTATTTAACATTGTTTATAAAGGCAATTTGTCATGTCCGTGAAATACGATCAATGGATCCCGGAAAACGAAAGAAACTGGAACGATGCAACGAGATTCAACTGTATTGAAAATGCTTTAAACTGAACAGTTACTAAATGAAGAACTCTTTCTAGGGGTTTGGAATTATGTACTTTATAATGAAAAGTACTTTATACTGAAGTACTTTATACTGAGATTTCACTGTATTGAGAAACACAATACATTAAAAATATGTTCTATTGTATACAATTAAAAATATTTATTGTACCTCTATGTTTTATTTTATTCACCGCTTTCATGAATTTTGCATCAATATTGGTGACCTTTACACACCATTTTCTGGGGTCCCTACCCATTGGATACACTTAGCAGAAATATTGAAATATTAAAATATGGTAAAGCAATGAGGGGCCAGAAAACTGGCATCAATTGATTTTACAAATGTCATAAAGGAAACAGCCAGTATTCGTAAAATTAATGGTTCTAGTGCACCATTAGTTGCAAGAATAACCTATTATCGGTATTAATTTTTCTGAAGTAAAATCAGTCACCTACTAAAAATACACAGAAAATTCAGCATGCCTACTTAATACAGTAGAACCCCGATTAAACTAAATGCCACGTACCCGAAAATCTTTACTCTAAATTGATGTTTCGTTAAATCCGGCTTTAAATTTTTACCTCCTACCCCCCTCACCAGCACAAAAATAAAATCCTCAGGTATTTTTCATCAGAAATGGAGGTAAGCTTGTTAGAAAGTATGATAGCCCACAAGAACAACATACCGCAGTTACCATCAATAGGTAAGCCGCAGCCATAAAAGAAAAAAAAATCTACGAAAAAACTTTAAAAACTGCCAGCGGAACACTCGTCCAACCGAGCACGCGCCCGATGAGTTAGGCCGCCCGCTCGCGCTCATTTAACACGTGAGAAGTGATGATAAACACCGCCGAGTAGTCTTTCTTTCCATCTCTTTCGCGCCTCCAAAACATTTTAGGAAATTTCTATTTTGAAAAAAGCAGTGAAAACTGATGTAAAAGTTTGCGAGATAACAGCAAATTAATAAATACGCACAGCAGCGGCCATTGTAACTTACAGGCCGCCGCGCTTGTGAAACAAAACTGGGAGCTGCCCGCCAAAAATATTTTGCTCTCTAGCATTTTTTACATTGGCGAAACATATTATTTACGTTAATAAATTCATTGTAAAAAGTCTGCATAAATAACATAATAACATATTTAATTTTATAGATATGCTGGTTTTATCACGGGACGTGTGAGAAAATAATCACACTGGAAACCACTGCATCAAATATTTGACTGCATTCTATCGGCAAAAGAATTAGGCGGTAAAGCACGCTGCACGGTAGTGCATTCTGACGGAGACGCGAAGAACTATCTGTGAATTAGTACCCGTGATGTGTGTATTGGGTATTTAGATGCTCGTTCACTTGCCAGCTGCCCGCCCGGATTAGGAGAGGATCTAGGCGAGTGTTTGTTACGCAACACAGCGTCGCTCGCTCGGCTGCGTGCTTTCAGGTCAAAACCACTCCCACGGCCGAGTTTTCAATAAATTTTAACGATTTTTTTTGTTTGTTTCTTGACTGATGGTTTTACACTATCTACGGAGAAAAATGATTATGCTGCAGCCAGTAAACATATTTTTAATAGACTTACACTAAACTTTATATTTTATTTTATCAAAGTTACTTAGTTATTTCATACATTTTTGGTAATTTTTCTCTTAGTTCCTAAAAATCCTTTCGTCAAATCACTGTTTTCGTTATTCCCGAGTTCATTAAACCGGGGTTCTATTGTATTAGGAGGTTGTTTACCCTCCTAACAATTTAACCACCCAAATAAATAATTAAACTGCCAGATAAATTTATTTACATCATATTTTACGACATTGCATCAGCACTAATTACTAGAGATGGTGATTTATAGCATTTAAAATCATCAAATTTAGCATTTTGAATTGCAAATTTAGCATTTTTTAAGATTTAAAAATAAAAAAAAGAGCACTTTGTAGCATTTTTGCATTTATGTCAAAATATTACCAACCAGCCGGCGATTGCATAACTTACACATTAAAATATTTGTATCACTTTCGTAAAATTGTTCACTTTTGTATTCATTTACGTGATCACGAATGGAAATGCTATTTCGACCCATTTTTTACCTTCAGAAACAACACTTTATGCACGCATCGGCACTCTGCATTCACGTCTCTAGGCAGTGCAAGACGCGCCTTTGTTACGTGCCTTCCGTCCGTGCTTGTATCTGAGGTGGAGCCTGTGAAAGTGTGTGTGTGTTTTTGTATGGGCAAGAATTTCGAGGGGGGAGAGTTACTGTCAATAGAGAAAAGAAAGAGAGACAAAAAGAAGCGTGCGAGTGACGAGTTGGTGTATCCGAGTTTCTGGTTGGCAGGCTAAAGCGAGGGAGGGATGCTGCAGGAGGGAAAGCCACGCCTCTTTAGCTTTTTTTCTCCCCCCGCCCCCCTCACAGACGCACGGTCGCTTACAAGGCTACTTCTGGCAGGCGCAGATAAGCCAGTGGCCGCCACACTGACAGCATACAGACCGGTTCACATCGTACAGATGCCCTCTGTGTTACTGTTACATGTCACGAACGTCAACACTTGCGGAGAATTTAGCGCATTTATATAAAATTTTTGTCTCAGAAACAATAATACTCGGTGTTTTTATTGGAAATAATTAAACGGAACACATTTTATCGCGATTATTTCGTATCACATCTGCCACATTTTTGGGACACTGCACACGTGAACATTGTGTAAAAATTGGAAAAGTTGGACTGTAAAACCAGTTTTCGTCTAGCCGCACGAGCTGTGAGCATTTGTTTTTATTTTACATTCTCTCATTCTCCCCTTTCACGCCAACCTGCCGTTCACCACACTACACTAGCCGGCCTAGATGTCTAGTGAAAGGAATGCTAGCGGCACATTGCAGCGTACGGCACGGCGCAATGTAAACAAACAACGCCGACTTGCTGGTCTGTTTATTTACTTTGCTCGCCGGAAACTTTGCGATGTTCGAAGGTTGCTTTTATCATCTAAAGGTCGTATCAACTCTGTAGTTACCATATTTGGCCAGTATAGAAGAAAAAAACTAACAAAATTTGTCATTTATCTCAATTTCGCAATTATAACAGAAAAGTTAGAATTTCGCATTTTATAGAAGAAAAAAAAAAATTCAATTTCGCATTTTTTCGCATCACCACCTCTACTAATTACTCTAAGTTATGAAAAACCACAAAGAATAAAAAACTTTGAAAAGAATAACCTACATACCCTGAATTTGTTAATTCGTATTTCGCCTCTAAATGTTCTACTTAAGACAATTATTTTATCCCTGCATTCACTCCTGTCACCAGGAAATTTAAGCTGAATTATGTCATTCATCCCTAACATTTTATGCGATGCTTGAACAAAATTAATATTTCGTAATTTTCAGAGACTACCATTCTGGCAAAATATTCTTCACATCAATACAAATGTAAATATTTTTGTTCATAATTAATGTTGCCATATCAAAAGATATAACATATATTTTATAACTTCGAATTTTAAACAAAAATAAACAACAATCAAGTAAATCCAGGATAAACACATTGGGTTACTTAACCCAAACAACCGCCATTCAGGTTTCTTTTGATATTCTCGAAACTAGCTATCGCAGTGTCAGTATTTCGAACCGGACGTAAATTACTATGGAACATGCTAAAAATCGCGCAGTTTTCGTAATTTCGCAGCCCGCGACAAACAGGTGCCTAAGGTATAATGGAACATTAACCAAACAAGATGAGTGATAAAAATAGGAGGTGTGTGTTTCTGTTTTAAATTCCGAGGTCCCAATAAATAGGAAGTTCGTCAGCAAAATGTTTATGCAATTCAACTAATTATTTTTCTTCTAGTTTTCACATTAAGCAAACTTTATTGAAAAATTCTGAAGAAAAACAAGTTTTACCACAGCACACAGTACAAAAAGTCTTTCATTCATGACAAGTTAATTTTATCAATCCGTAATTTGTAAAATAGAGGGTTGTCTAATTTCTGAGTTAGTCATATTCAGGCCAATACGGTTCAATATTATGAATAAGCTAAATCTACATACTTAAAATACACAAGGCTGAAAAGTAAATTTTATTTATTTCCAAACTATATCTTTACTAGCAAATATGTACGTATTCGTGGCATAAAATATTTATAAAATTAAACGTAAATGTAGGAAGAATTCCTTCAAACCTGGAACCACTTGGCATGCCTCAAAGCTGCCAGGGCATCCAAACATTTCTGCTTGTCGAGAACATCAGGTGGATCCTTCGTCACTTGTGCTTGACTCACAGACACTGAGTCTACGAGGGGGAAGACAGAGAAAACAAAACACAGCTGGTCAAGTCGAGAATACGTTGCAAGGGTGTTTGACCACACAAATACGAGACAGTTTCAAGCGACCAGACCAACGATATTAAAGAAAATACAAACAGCAATACTAAAGGCATTACTACTGTAACATTACACGCTACACACGTGATCAAATTAAGCAAAACCTTAGTCACATTTTAAGTGCCCTATTAAAATGATGTAACACCAAGCATGAACTCTACTGAAACACAGAAAATGTGTGACAGTATTGTTTTATCAACTAGAACATATTCAAAATATTATTGAAGTGCTACAAATGAAGAATCTTATATTACTACATAAGAAACAGGATTTGAATAAGTTACAGTGAAAATAATTATATTTGCTGTAAATTAACTCTTAGTACATTATTATGCACTCTACAAAACAAATATTTAACACAAGTTAAACATCTAACACAGCTGCAAAATATGAAATACTGAGACAAAGTAAGATATGACTATGCACAGCTGCAAAAATCAGCAGTAGTTATAGAACAAACTTTCTAAGTCTCAATAATTACTACGATTCCTGTGCTTACAACCACAAAAGCGAAAGTTTCGCAATCATCAACCCTGCACAAAATCTGCTTTGTTTTACATCAACACGTGTACTTCAAGCTTTGCTCCATAAAAAATGTAAATCCATATATCAGGTAAGTTCAGGAAATCAGTAAACTATTCTGGTACATTTCAGAAATTAGAATTTTACTTACCGGTACTAGAAAAAATTACAAATAACTAATCCAAAGTGAAAGGGTCCAACACAAACAACCTATATTAATGTTAAGAGCCTGATAACTATGAAACACACTCGTTTTTATATTTTGTGGTCAAAAACCCTTCACAATGCACTCCTGTGCTTGTACTGTTTTCCCTCGCTCGGTGGCTGTGAATGCTGACGACACACACCTAAAAACTTAGCAGTAAGAACAGGCTCATGAAAAGAACAAATATCAACCCAAAAAAATACATCAAAGCATTCAAAGTACAGCAAAATTAAATATTAGCAGAAAATAAGTTTTGTAGTAACCCTAGAAATATTTTTTTTTTTATCCTTTTCTTGGCCTGGGTATGAATACTAACAAAACAAATGCTAGCCTGTTTTATTATTCCATTAAAATAACTCGAAACAAGAATGAATCAGGCTAGCATATGACAGAAAAATATTAAGTCATCCATCCAGGGGCCACAATTGCATGACTAATAAGTACAGCCAACATAACAGTAAAGAACATATTTGCAAAAATTGTTTAATAACTGGTGTCCTGGGCTGTTTCGGGCCCCTGGCTGTTACTTATTCTTGCTGGAAACTAGCCAGCCGCTGCAATCTTACCACCGGGAGTGGTTTCCTGTGGAGTCAATAACTGCTCACGCATCACGGGTGATGTCAAAGTAATGGTGACAGTGATATGGGGCTCCTTCACCCCCATCACAATAATGGCTGCCTCATCAACCTTCCGGTGAACCTTGTACGTCTCTTCAGGACATACCACCTGCAAAATACCAAATTAATGATTGCAAATGGAACATTACGAGCAGTAACATTGAAACAAACAGAGCTTTGCAACACGTGAAAATAATAATTTGAAGTTGAGAACCCGTCCCACAAAATATAGCTCCATGGCATTTATTTTGTTGGGTATGTTCTTTCTTCAGACACAATTTCAATATGGTAACATTTCTAAAAATAACAGTACAACTCAAATTTCAAATCAGCTTTTAAAAGTTAATTCATTTCAATAACTAAATTCTGTTACTCATCTCCCACGTAAACACATGCAGCTGCTACATTGTTTTAATTTTGTAGCACAAACACAAAATTAAGAGCACAAAGACTTTTAAGGCACTGTAGTTTTCATTTTCAAATCAAGATAATAAAATCACCAAGAATGAAATGTAGTAGCAGAATAAACAATTGAAACGAAGTAAATAAAATGAAAAATCATTCCTAATTATGAAACATACAGCAGAATACCATTGTCATCCAAGACATCAATTCAGAATTGTTCAGCTTCGGCTAGACTCACTCCAAAACGCCCAAAAAGTATCCTTGTGGGTGACAACCTGCTATGCAGCATGCACGTGCACGATAAATGTGAGGTACTGATGTCTCCCTTCAGATGTCAGGGATTAAGTACATATAAGAATTTTGGCCCAATTTTGACATATCCACAACTCCTACATGTAAAATTCCCGTATTTACTCTCTTCTAAAACACACATTTTTTAAGCCCACTGTATGGTCTAGAAAAGTCTGAGTCTTAGAATCGATGGCGTATTACATTCACAAATATATTTAAGAAGAAAAAAACATCTATAAAATTTTTTTTCTATGATTTGCAATCTAAAAATAAATACAAAAAAAATTCTTGATTTACATGTGATGCTAACGAAAAATTGTTGTATAGAGTCTTAGGTCGTTTTAACACCGCAGCGAAGTGTACAGCCACAAGCTTCATGATTGATTATACAGCGGAAGTAGTCAAGGTCAAGAAGTACTGATCGAACTCAAAAACTATGGTAGAGAAATTAAATGTGTCACTGAGACAAACGGTGAAAACACTAAACTCTACAGTTGTCAAGTTACCAATATTTTTTTGGTAGCCCTTGTTCTTCACTGGCATTGTTGCTATTTAACAGATCATGTCAAGCTTTGTGTACATAATTGCATTTACTAGCAATTTATTGTGCTTAGCTGTACGTATGCAAAAATGGAAAGCGGTAATAGAAAACCATAGGAGAAAAGTTATAAAGTGACAAGTTGTTATTTATGCAAAGACAGCTGCTGCCCATTTCGAAGTGAGCAAATGCAATGTGTGTCGGAGGGAGAGTGAAGCTGTAAACACAGCATGTAAGGCTATTTAAAAAAAAATGTTACGGCCTCCAAATATGGAAAATTAACCAGCAGTTGACAATACAGTCTGAGTTTGTACAGTAATGATTCAGAAATGCTTTGCAAGTTACTGCAGACTCCATACGAATAAAGGCTATAGAAGTTGCGAGGGAAGACAAATACCATGCACTACAAGTCAAGTATGTATGTACAAAAGACAAAAGCACAGGTACTACAGAAGACGATAACACAATCGAACAGCGTATCACGACAATTTGCTACATAGAGCAGCTTCCTCAGCCAAAGAGACATGGCTGACTGTGATATGCACGTCTACGATTTTGCCATCCTCTGTGCTTGTGTGTGTATCTGTCAAATACCAACATACAAGTATTTCTGCCTATGTCTTTTGTACATACCGATAGCTTAGCTACCTCTTCCTTTCAATTACCGTATTTCCACGATTGTAAGCCGCACATTTTTTTACCAATTTTTAGACATAAGAATTGGGGATGCTGCCAACAAGCGAAGATTGCTCATTTTGTGGTTAATAAATTAAGTAAATATGACGATAACCAATAAAAAAGCATTAAAGTTACAAACGTATAGTGAGCAGTTGATTTGCTCCGCATAAATAGTACAAATAATACATTTCACGTATTTTTCTACGCTACTAGAAGTCCGCCGCCATGTTAGACACGGAGAAATGTAAACAAACACCATACTCAAAACAAAATTTATGTGCTTAACTGTTTACACATTTGGATTGACGGTAAAAGCTATTTATCACTGATAAACATCTAACATAAGATCAGCGCGTGACCATGAAGCCTGTCAGCCGCTTGTGTGTGGTCTGGTTCACATCCTCAGCTGTTTGATAACGTGGCGTGGTTGGAGAGGGTGGGCAGCTGGCGAAGAGTAGTAGGTAGTGGCGAGCATAGACAAAGGGGAGTGGCTAGGCGAGACAGATCGATAAACAAACGTATGGCTCAATCAGCCACTAGACAGATCTTTCCCGCGCAAGGGCACACACAAGCAACACAAAAGATTGTTTTACTGATGTTGGCGTTTGTGATTTATGCAGTAGTTCCGAAGGAAATGTTATGACTTGACTTATAAATTATAACTGAGAAAAAAATTTATGGACAACTTGCCAAACTAGGGGGTTCAGCTTACAATCAGGGGCGGCTTGTAATCGTGGAAATACGGTATACATCCAAGACCAGTCGTGGTTAGGTAGATACAGTGGAACCTCGTTAAGACGAGAGTAGACAATGACGGCAGAAATTGTCGTTATAACAGATGCTCGTCTCAACCGATATTGCCGATAAATCGTCAGTTCTCCGCTTTCATTTTCATACTAGGAAAAAATTCTTTATGTATGAGCGAAAGAAAATAATTCTCATCTGAATTCTAACGCTACGCTATCTTGCAAGCAAAACATGGCTGCGTTGAGCCTCTAGAGTAGCGTGGACGCTGGGCCGCCATGGCAAAGAAGCCCGAAAAATCTGAAGCTCTGTTTGCATATCGATTGCTTTCCGTTTGATTTCACTTGCCATTGCTAAAGAAAGAGAAAACACGCGCGCGCAACTAACTCCAACCCGAAGACGATACAAGTTGTCAGGAGACAAAGGTAACACAATTTTCTTTGTGTGTACACTCGTCGATATAAAGCCGACTCATCGCGCAATATCGATCACCGCTCATCGCTGTGGATGCCTGCTCCGCCGGGATTATCGTTTCAGAGTTTCGCGTCAAGAGCGCACCACCAGATGTACGGGACGCTGCGGACAATTGATTCTTTCTTGCAGCTCTCGATGTTCCCTCCGAGCGCGCCATGAGTTGTTTACGTGACGCATTTCGCATACGTTCAGCCGTTTTTCTGTCGTTATAACGTACGCAACCGTGAAAATGCTCTCGTATTAAACGAATTAATTAACGTTATATTTAACACAGAAATTGACGGTGCACAAAAATACTGTCGTTATGGCCGTATTCTCGTCTTAACCCATACTCGAGGTTCCACTGTAGTTCTAGAAGCAAAGAACTTGCTGTACATCTGAGGAAAACAATTGCCGAAAAATTTCCTGAAGATTTTCAGGATAAAATGAAAAATTTTCAGTGGCATGTTATATTGTTGCAGCCGCAAGAAAATGTCATATTAGGCCAAATTGGAACGCAGACGAAACGCCAATTTGGTCTATCACGCCAAGAAATTACACAGTGAATAGAAGGGGAGAGAAACAAGTTCCTTTAAAAACCTCAGGCTGCTAAAAACTGTAAGCGACTGTTATTGTCGGGATAACTGCTAACTGACAAAAAGCTTCCTCCAAACCAGATTGTGAAACAAACCACAATTCATACAGCAACATACAATGCTGTCATCTGCACTGTATATTTAGAAAAAACAAATACATTCTTCTTGTATTTTTGAAGTTACCCTTTACTATGACAGATGCCAGTTTTAACCAGTCCGGAACAAGGGCGGTCCATAGGTGGTGGATAATGGAAGGCCTCTTCACTAATAAAAAACTGGCAATTTGTATATTAAGTAAATCATTCATGTGTAGAGAATTACTTACACACACACACACACACACACACACACGTGTGTACAGTATATCTCGCAAAGGTATAGAAATTAATGTTGAAGTAACTTAAAAAAAATAATTAACTGGTCATTACAGTTATTTTTAATGAACAGGAACAGTGTATAAAGATAGTTATATAACTTTGTAAATAATTAAGAGGTCTACTCTAACGGACTGCGAATATAGGCCGTTCACGATAAAGTGAGCACTGCATGAAGTTTTCTTTCAGCCGTTTTGCAACCGCCTTCACTAATTTTTATAATGAAAACTTCCATGTAACTATAAACAAGTGTAAACGTTTCAGCACTCTCAAAAGTTAACATCTATTGGTAAAATAAAACATATTTTTAAGAAATTAAAAGTTCTGCTGAATGGTCAGTTTATAGTGAACAGTCTATATGAAGGTACACATACAGGAGGTTGGATTACTCAAGCCTCCACACATGAGCTTGCATTTCTGCCTCCCAATACATAACCAGTACTCTCCCCTAAATAGCTAATATGTAATTTTAAAGCTGAAAGTTAATTCTACCAAATATACTTGAAGTGGTCATGTTCAAATATATTTAAAGTGGTTTTTTTATTTCAATTATATAAAATAATTGCCGAGTGAAAAGTATAAATTTGGAAAAAAAAAATAATTTTTTATGTTCACGATTTTGTAACGCTTAAATTATTTACTGTAGAGAAAATTTTTTTTTTGAAAGAATTAAAAAACTGATCTTTTACAAAAAGATAAGCTAGGGATTTACCTACCGGTTTCTGCAATTATTTACGTACTTAGAAGCCATTCTGCGAAAGTCTACACGATAAGGGGGGGGGGGGGAGCACAAGGGTCTAACAACGGACAAAAATTCTGCTTTCCCGGAATTAGCTGTGACAAAAAACCTTTATTTCGTGGGCTAATTAGGGGGCACTCTGTTTTTGTCTCGTTACCAGCAATAGCTAAATTATCTATTACGTAAAACTTTAAACAAATCTAGTTTCCTGATAATTCATTGGTCCTATATCAACTTAATTTTAGAAATGTTAATATTTCCATGTATTTGCACATGAGTAAATTTTGTTTTCTAAGAAGCAGGAGGAATTTATACATACAATACAGACGTTTGCATTTAAAGGTTTATTTCAGAGGTCCACATATAATAGACCAGAACTATTAGGATTTTGGTTTCCGAAAATTGGGGGAAAGCTGGAAATAATTTTAATTCACTGTGGGAACCCTAAATAATAGTAAACTGAGTTTGCATCATTTTCTGAGTGCAGATTTACATATATTAAGGCCAAAAAACAATTCGACTTATGTTTTTTTCCCTTTTTTTTTTTTTTCCAGTTTTTCGAAAATAACAATAAAACAAAGAATTTTTGGAGAAGCAACTTCACATTCAAAGTTATAGAGCATTATTTCTGTATCAAAGGAGTACCAAAACATTGAAATTCGATCAATAAATATAGTCTCTACACTAATAATGCCAAATTAAAACAATACAGACATCAGTATTGTACGATGCGTTGTTTGATGTGATGTTCCTAAACTCCGTTTTTACTTTCTTTGTTCCGAAACGCGTATTTATTTTGCGTTCCGAAACTACCATTTTATTTTATGGGTCCCGAAACTCCGTTTCACTTAACGTGTTCCGAAACTGTTGTACTTCGCACAAACGTTTTTAAAGAAAATCGTTAACACAAAATGTTTAACCACCAATATCTAAAAAAAGAAAAATTTACTTGTATTTATTTTGATTCACAATACAATTTATAAAACAGAAAATGCTATAATTGTGCGTGACTGATTTGTTTTTTTAAGTGTGTACCGATAATTTTTATAGATTTTTTTCTTGCGGTGCTGTTGGCAAAAATGTCTGCAACGGCCATAATGATGTTTATGTACCATGATCGTCATATTAAAGTAATTATAAACTCTTAATAACCACATACCTTTTTGATTTAATGCATTAGAATATATATTTTTTTACGTTTATAAATAAAAATATTGACGATTCTTTGGGAGTAAAAGTTTCATACGAACTTTCCGGCAATATTTTGTATGGATAAACATTAAAGGCCTACCGCAATCTTTAAACGACGTTTAAATTACAAGTACAACATATGTAAGTAATTATTTATATTTTCATTTTGACTGCTCGTGAACATTTTATATCAATTTGTGGCGGTAAATATCACAGTTCAATTAATTAAAACAGACATGTGATGCTGGTTAATAGCTGTGGTAATGGTAATAGAGAACCGAGGATTGAGGTTAAAACCACAGTCCGTCCCGGTTCGGTCATGTTTCTTTAAATAACCGATGAACCAAGGTACCGAAAAACCGATCGTCCCATCCCTACATGTTAAGTAACCTTCGCTGAAAGATTCGAAAAATAATATAGACTAAGAGTAGAAACCTAGCACTCCTGGCTCCGTTATTCATCCTTCGGAACCCTTCTCAATATACCATCAGACTTGCTAAAGTGCTGTTCTACCTAAAAATGTGCATTTTCTTTGTGAACTATTTTCTTAGCACGTCATTTTATTTGCCATGTGGTTATTGTGTTCACTGACCAGAAAAAATGAACTTAATAAATCGGAAAGCAAAAAAACTGCAATATGTCGCTAACCTATAAATATGTGGTATTTAGCTGTTTTTTCAGTTATGGCGAGCTTAAGGGCAGGCTCGATCCAAAGGTTCAGTGTGGGAGAGATATGGATTTCAATGTAAAATTAAAAGTAAGGAAGCTTTACGCATTCAGTTTTCATTATTTAACTTTGAAACAAGAACTGTAATGCAGATTTTGAAGATGACTAACTCAATATAAAACAAAAAAACTATTTTAGTTATAAAAATGCATTAAATCGATAGTTTGAATATTAAAATCGCTGCACGTTTCAGGGGATGTAGTTTAGTGGATTAAATATTATATAGCGAATTCCTTTACGATTAAAAACATAAATAATCAGTGGTAGCGTAACTGTATCTCATTTAAGAAAAGTGTGAGTGTGAAGTCTTTTCGTAAATTAAATATTCGCGGAGTAATGGGTCGTGTACTGGTCGGTGCGCGCACATCCTCAGGGGAGCGGGGAGGTAGAGCAGGCAGGCGTAGTTGCCACGTCTGTTATCATTTCATGGGCAAGATTTTAAATTATGTTAGCCGTAATTATCATTACACTCCTAATTGTGGGAAGAGTGACGTAGGTTTCATGATCAAGACAGTTTCATTCCGTATGCCTTTTTTTCACTAAGGGTATGTTTTAAAATACCTAAATACCTGTATAAGACTTTACCAGTGGGATAATTGTACATATTATATATATATATATATATATATATATACACACACACACACACACACACACACACACACACACTAGCTGGCCCTGCGAAGTCTGTTCCGCCTTAGGGCAATAAGTAAGCAGATTTTGGATTAAGTATTTTATTGATTGTTTATTTTTCACGTATTTTGATGCATAAGTTGCACTCTTCACTTGTTTTATTATCAGGCGCAAGAACAAACAACGCAGGTGGTCTTCCTACCCGTGAAATTGCTTTATCAGGAAAGATTCGACCGTCTTGGTCGCGGCATCGTCAATGATGATTCAAAGAGAATACAAATTACTGATTATTACTTGTTATTGCTTTCTGACAAAATTTATAGTTATCAAATTTTCAAACATGCTTATCCATAGACAAAATTACGTTTAGTTGTCATTTGCGTTTTGCTATTCCATGTCATATGCGTTTTTGTTATACAAAATTTTATGGTGACTTGTATTCTCTTTGACGTCACACTGGTTCTAAGCTACCTCCCCACGAATTTTCAGCCAAATCAGTTGAGCTGTTCTTGAGTTATAAACACTGAAACAAGACTTTCATATATATATATATATATATATATATATATATATATATATATATATATATACACACACACACACACACACACCGTAAACCGGGGTTACTTTGCACCTGTGGGGTTAATTTGCACCAAAACAGGAAAAAGATTAATGTTGCTGCAATGCCATCATATTTTCTTTCTTCAGAGATATTTGTAGGTCTACAGTTAGGTTGGCACCTCAGAACTTGCATCCATCAATTGTGAAGAATTTCCCGCCATTATATGGTTATCTGTGACCAGTTCCTGTGTATAACCTCAAAGTGCATGAAATCTACTGTCTACAAAATTGACTTGTTTCATAGACACAGAAATATCTGAAGAGGTAAGTCATTATCTCAAGTGTGTTTGAAATCTCTCTGGTTAGTTATAACACAAATGTTTAACATTTATTAACACTAGGAAAATTATATTAATCACAACTGTGTATTATGTTCATACTTTGCACCACCACTACCTTGATTTATTTTTCTTCTTTTCAGAACGAAAATATTTTTCCTAGTTCATGCTATGTGCTACAGATAGCATTGCAGGGTAAACAAATAGGTAAATTTGTAACAAAATGTTTTTTGAGGGGATCATCGGACACCATATTGGATTTTGAAAATTTTTGTCATATTTATAGTTTCTGAAACT
>PNEQ01086241.1:6153-17079 GCA_003012365.1 Medauroidea extradentata | reverse complement strand
CCACTTTCTATAAAGTTTAAGTTTAATTTTCAATTGTAAATGTGAATGATTACAAGAAGAATGTCAGCTGAAATAGAAGCACTAAAAGCCCTCATTGAGGGAATAAGTGGCCAAATAAATTCAGTTAATGCAAATGTTCACAGCGTAAATGAAAATGTTGATAAGAAAATTGATAGTGTAAATGAAAATGTTGATAAGAGGTACCCCGAAACCTTGTTTCAAGCATAATATCTAGAAAACAAAAACAGAGAAGATTAGTTATAAATGTGTTTTCTTTTCGTAGATAAAGACATCGACCGTACGCTTATGAGGATTTATTTTAAAAAAATTACTAACAAGCTGCAACAATGTTCATGCGCCAGCTGTATAGAGCTCTGAACCATATTTGATTCCTCTCACAGTTCTTACCCTTGCGTAAAGTTGTGTGTGTACCATCTGTACAGACCGCGCTATCGACAAAACGTAAGGTCCACTTGGAGTTGAATGTATATAATAGGCCTACTTATCACACGCGCATATGGCAAATAGGGAAATACACTATACTTCTTCGCGACGGTTCAGGTTCACTATAAAGAACTTCTTAAACGTTGATTGGTAGACACACCGGAAAATCGCTCAAATGTTTAAAGACAAAACTGTTTCAAATAAACTATAGTTAGAGACACTGGAAAATCGCGAGAATGGTTGACTGTTTGTCAGGCTCCGACGTGATGTATATAACACTGAATGTTTTGTATCCCTGCTGGCTATTGTTTATTTGTAGCATTTTTTCTCCCTACAACTGGCCCAGTTAGAACTGCACAGCTTGGACACACAGCGTGTGTGATTTGTCCCAAAACTGTTCACACGTGCCACGTTTAATATAATACAGTTTATTGGAGACTATTTTAAACATTTTCGCGATTTTCCAGTGTCTTTAACTATAATAATCACTATCCTGCTATTAATGGATGATAGCTATAAATGACGGCATATCGCGAGAATTTTGCCAACATACCCTTGAGAACACAGTAGTTTCTTGTGACACGTATGATTTGATGATATACGTCTGACACAACGCAGATCAATAAAAGTGATCACATATAACAATAGAGGGATTCTTATTTGCTCAGTCAAATAGGACAACAGCTCTACGAACAAGCGAAAGACAGTAATCTCTTTATAAGTTAAACGTGCGTAGAAAGCCAACACACATTCAAGTTTTTCCGCGATAATCCTTCATCTTTAATGATGGAATTTGTGACACGTGAACAATTGTGGACGAATCGCACACGTTGTGTGTTAAAGCTGTGCAGTTCTAACTAGGCTTGTTGAAGAGAGAAACAGTGTTTCAAGTAAATGATAGCCAATATCGATACGAAAACTTCAGTATTATACACAGCACTTTGGAGACAAGCAAATAGTCAACTATTCCTACGACCTTCCAGTGTCTCTAAGCATAGGGTACTTCCCATACTTCAGAGTGTGAATAGAGTAAATGTTGAGCATCGTTACTGTACAAGTCTGGTAATAATAATCTGAACCGTTTTTAATACGAGCCTGTTTCAAGACACGCTCAAATCTCAAGAGGAATATCTGATACCATAATGAACCAAGTTCTTAATTTCTTTTTCTGATACGTTAAAATTGTTTTCTCTGATGCTAAGTTAAATGTATGCGTGACAAAATAAACCAATACTTACGTCCATGGTTTATGTATGAACCAAAACGTATTATTTTTCGAACATTTAAGAAAATGTACTTATTTCACTGTTGCTTTAGATCCTCCAAGTGTGGTAACGTGAATTTACATTTGACTTTTGCTATGGAATTATGAGAAATAATTCTACCATACCTGCTTCTTCTTCGCCCCTATGCAACAGTGTAGTACATTTACAAATATTTTTTTTACAGTGTGTAATAACGTTCGTCACGTAGCTTGCACTTCCTGGGAACTACCAGATAGCCTAATGAGTGTCGCGTGTTTGTTATCGAGCGCATGTTCGCGAGCATCAATTTGTCTCGGAACGAAGGGGCGTGCAGTTCCCGCCATTGTTCGTGGGCGAATTTCGAGAAGCTGAGAAGGTCGCGTCACCGCGATTTGAATGCTGAGCATCCCCCTACACCCGTTCTATCCCCTCCTCTTCCCAGTGAAATACGGGCTTCAGCGCGTGGCATATAATTACAGTAAATCGTTCTGCCGCTGTCAGATTATTCAATACGGCGGGAAGTTCTTTTCTGTGGGTTTTTAGCCGATGATGTATGCGCGAGTCGCTGCCCTGAGCTGTGTATCCTCCCAGGAACATTTCTCAATGCAGTCTCTTCTTCTCCCTTCTTCAGAAAAGCAACGTATCTCACATCGCTGCTGCTGTAAAATATATACACCGCCGCGACGCTAGCTTTCTATTGAATTCTGAAGGGACGCTGGATGGAAGAAGAATTTGTTCCCATGCCGGACGTTGCGATAGTATGTACACCCCTACCGCGATGGTGCGGTGCTCGGCTAAGCTAACATCGCAATCTTATAAATGTGCGTACAGACTTACGATCATTGTGTAAGAGATTTAGGTCAGTGCTTAACATCGAGGTCTTCAGCGCTGGTGAGGGGTGACGTGAGGTGAGTATGGAGCGGCGCCGGAATGAAAGGGCGGGGGAAACGAGAGATCCCCGAGAAAACCCGCCGACCAACATCATCGTCCGGCACGATTCCCACATGCGAAAATCCGGGGACCGACCCCGACGGGAACGGAACCCGGATCGCCTTGGTGGGAGGCGAGAGGTCTGAGCCCTCGACCACCGTGGCCCCTACGATCGTTGTAGTAACACAGCCAGCGTCATCAGATGGTTATTTAAGACGCCTAAATATATTACTTGAAAACTGTGGAATCTTCGAAGCCTATATATATACACACATACACAAACACACATCACATTTATATAATTGAGTTTCTGAATATAATTTCAGTGTTGCAAGCGTTTACTGCATTTTCCACGTATTTACATGGAATTGTTTACGAGAAAACTATTTTAACTACTTACACCACTATATTCCTAAGCCCTTCACACACACATACACAAACACACAAACACAAGCAATACCCAAAGTTAGCATTTGGCAACTTTTCGAGAAAAAAAAATTCCCACGTTAGGTATTTCTCTGACGCCAATTATCAGTGCATTCCATTGTAGCGCAATACAGTAGATAACGCTAAACGAATGCGTAATATTTGCAGTATATTTTATCACGAAGTTTGCCGAAATTGTTATCTAGTTATATAGGACCTTTTTCTCTCTACATCGTCTTCCAGAAACCCGTACATTTTAGTTGAAGTTTTTATCGTTGATAGTTGCTCTTAAGTAACCTGCTGAAGTTATGTTTGCTGAATCTCGTGATCTGGTATGCTCGATTACCTGGTTATTGTCTACAAGTCTGCGAGAAATTCAGGTGTCCTGCAGTGGCGTAGCGTGGCTGTGCTCCAAGGCGTGCGGTATTAGCAGCGACTACGCGCTTTGAGCAGTTGTGTTGTTGCAGAGACCAAGGTGTATATATTATAGGATAATTCCTACCTTGTCTCTTGTACGCTACTGGCTGTGGAGTGTTCCTGACCATACAAGTCAAATAGTTCCTCAGACAACTCAGTGTTGCGTATAGTCACTGCTGGTCACCGGACGCCTTGGAACACTCCACGCGACGACACTGGTGTCCTGTGTCTTGAGATTTGTAAATGTTTGTTGCAATGGGAGTTTACAGTTAAATTTATTGGTATGTGGACATACGCCATTGCTTTTGTTTTGCTGATCAAACCTGTGTTGGATGACAAATAACGAAAAAATTATATATATATATATGTATATATATATATATATATATATATATATATATATATATATATATAACGCACACAATAATAGAAAAAAAGCAATCCCAGAGGAATTCTATCAGTTTTTTTGTGACTTACTGGAAGCTTGAACATTCTACTTGGTTTACTTCTGGAACGCCTCAAGCTGAAATCTTGTTTTACCCAACTCCAACTTGTTACTTAACCTAACTGGCTATTACCTGGAGTACTTAGCTGTAACTGGAGCAGGCCCTCTCGATAAGTAATAACAAGAAGTTATCAGCATAACTAACGAGCCTACTTTCCTCAGCACTAAACAAATTTAACATAACGCGATGGTGAATATGTTTATTAGTAAAGAAATCTGAACGGTGCAAAAATTCTTTGGTGATATTTTACGCTTATCTCCAATTTAAAAAACTGTTTTACTAAAGTGTAAATATCCTTGGACAAGTCATATTTATTTTGAGATACTGTGTATTCAATGAATATGATCCATGGGGTGGGTCAACTTACAACGTAGAGAAGAAAAATTTCTAATGGATGCTTTAAAAACATAACATATATGAAAGACTCGTTAATGACTCTTCGATTCCATATTACTGCAATAATATAACACATTCATTTTAATATTACCAGAAAATCATAGCCTAATGCGTAAAATAAAATAGGAAACAAATTGTTTAGTTAAAATATACTAGATCAAGTATGTATGGCGGAATATTTTCCACCGCGCACATTCTAGCAGTGAACAGTGCTGACACTCTAGCGGCATTTAGAACAACTAGGTCCGCTCCTCCTCTGATTTATATGGCCGTAGACGTACGTGTGCACGCAACAGTTAACATTATCACATAAAATGTAATGTACTGAGTAAATCTACACCAAAAAAAAAGCGTCGTATGTGTTCACACCAGTCATGGCTAGAGCTGTGGTTTATCGCGGCAATGTGTTGTGCCTACATACCCTTGAAAACGCAGTAGTTAATTTCAACACATGCGATTGGGTGATATACATCTGACACAACGTAGCTGTCTGCAGATAAGTATAGTCTGTATCATGTGACTTTACCGTATTTTGACATTTCTCTTCTGAGAAATGTGTCAGAGAGTTCCATTGTTTCGAAATTTAAAGCTACCTGGCTTCCTGGAAAATCACTGTCTCCGCAAGCCTCTGTACATACACACTTCTCAGAAGTGAACTGTCAAAATACGGAACACTTACATGAGACAGACTTTACAGAACATGTGCTTACTACACAGTCCAGCTGCTTCTGACAGTGGGGTGACTTTGGGACATTACAAAAATTATTTTTCGCATATACGGTGGCACTGAATAAAGAAATCCACTTGCGATAAATTCCTAATAATAAGTATTCGCATGGCATTTAATTATTATTTACTCACAGTTGACAATTGTAGAAAAAAATATTATGAAGGTGTTTCAAAGTCATCCCTGTTTACGGTATACACAAAAAAAAACTGTACGATTTAAAAGCATGCCAAAGCTCGTGGAGTTGTGACGAGAAATTTTACCTTCTTATACCAACCTCATCCCCTCAGAAATTTTATATTCTCTTTAGTTCAATATTACTACAAGGGCGGGAAGAGACGGACATCGTCGGGGAAAGACAGGAGGCAGCCCCGCAGTATTGACATATTCTTCTAATTTGGCTGTCCACCAGTTTCCCTCTCATCAATGTTTCATGTCGCTACGGTGGTAAGCGCGGGCTTGGGAGGTCTGGCCGGCCCTAGTGAGTGCTTGGTGGTAAAGGGGAGGAGGGTTGAGTTAGGCCCCTGGAGAAGACGTGCCAAGGAACTCAATATCTGGCTGCCGCACTCGTAAACACCAAACTAATCTGCTGCTTCAATTTCCACACTCAGTTGGAGCAACGTCAGATGCAGCGGTCTTTCCCTCTCCCTTACCCGCGTACCCAAACCCCAGGTTATTCTGCCACGAACGACCTACAGAGAAAAAGGTTTGGTTCAGTCAACCGTGTATGTGTTTGTGTGCTGTCAAACAAGTGTTTAACAATTGAGTCAACCAAATATTTGGTGACGTGGCATATTTATTTATCTCAACAAGAGAGTTTAGTCCAGCTAAATAAACTTTATGTTAGAAGGGCCGTCATTTAGGTGGCCGAGGGGGAAAAGGGGGTGGCGGTAGCAAATGCCCCTGCCTGATTTTTGAATGAAAATTATTTTTGTTGTTTGTTTTTATGATAATGATTTATTGATAGATAAAAATTAAACATGGGTGGAAATAGCTCATTTGTGAAATTCCTAATAGCATTGTACCAAATGCAGAAAAAAATCCCCCCCCCCCATTTTTTTTCTCCAAGAAAACCTTAAATGACGCGCCGGTATGTTAGGTCATCAAATAAAATGTTTAACGTATTTCGTATATAGTTCAGGTAATAAAATATTCGACTGATCAATAAGTTAATTGTTACGCCATGCATAAACTTATACGGGGTTGACTTTACGGAACCGTCTTCTCTGTGCATCACCGTACCCTTTGACCAATACTGGTCAACTCGCCAAAACATTGTCCACTCAACTTAAGGTGGTCGCCCACCTAGAATTTCTGCCAACGTCTGAAGAGCCTAGAACGAAGTAACAATAAGGCTGATGCTGGCACGTTGACCAAAAGATTCTTTGTATCAACTGAAAAGACGTTGAACTGCTTCGCATCGGCCACTCGAATGAACGTGACTTTAATGTGAGCTCCGAGAATTTTTTTTAAATTGCTGAACTTAGGTAAGGGCTGTTAAGTCTCCTTAGAAATAGTATTCAAAGGTAAGTGTAGATATGTTTCGGGTCAACGAGTAATTTTTAAAGCGTAATTTATGGCCAGCGAAAATAACGAAAATTAAATTTTTTGTTTAAAAACCTTTGTACCGAAATTTTAAAAAATATATAAGCATTTCTTTATTGTTAAAATGATTAACTCCCCACTGAATGTCTCATAGGTACAAGCTATCGGTGAGATAATTGCAGGCTAGTTCAGTGACATGTACCTGCACTCTAATTCTGAGTTAATGAATATTCACTGATACGCGCCGATGGATGGAGCAGTTTCAACAAATCGAATCAGTGAGAAACCACTGTGAAATCGGTAACTATTCACAGATTCCGATAAGGAGTGTCAACATTACACAAGTTAATTAGTGAATGTCCACATATTTTCCAGTAATTTTTCACTGACATAATAAGTAAAAACTGTTTTTTGAAAACAACTGGGAAAAAGTGTGGAAATTCACTTATTCACTTGTCAGATTTTGGCACTCTTAAAGGAAATCAGAATATTCACAAATTAAACAGTGACTATTTTCACTGGTTCGAATTGTTGAAACTGCTCCACTCTTCAGCGTGAATCAATGAATATTCACAAATTCAAATTTAGAGTGTAGAGGCTAGGGTGATACGTGATGCGTTTACTGTGTCGCCCTTACTGCTTCGGTACTTCTAGGCCTCGGAAGGGGAAAATGATGGTATATCGCGAAAATGTTTTGTGCCAACATGCCCTTGAAAACACTGTAGTTTCCTGCAACATATATGATTTGGTGTTGTACGTCTGACATTCCGTAATTGTCTGCAGACCAATAACGGGCGTTAAAAATTACCGTTAGTGGAATTCTTATTGGCTCAATCAAATAGGGTAACAGTTCCAAATACAAGCTAAAACTAGTAATCTTCTGGTAACCTGAAAGTGTGTTGAAATCCAGCAAACAATCAAGTTTTCCCTCGATAAACCATCATCTCTAACTATCACCCCAGGCGGCCTCCTTAAGCGGCGATTCTCTGTTTCTAATAGGCGAGTCTACGTCCAGTGTATGTCTCTAAGGTGCAGTAGTTTTGTTCAAATCAATTTGTTGTATTTTCAGATACGTACACTAAAAGAGGGGTGGCTTGTGTTACTTTCACACAGTCTTTATTCTCTACGTGTATCAACTATGAGTAAATATATACGTAATTTCTTGTGGACAATCATTATTTGTAATTAATCGCAAATATTTTACTCAGGGCTGCAATATGTGGGTAAAAACATTTATATATTTTTATATTTTTAGTGTCCCACTTCAGCTGCTTGTACGATACAGCAGACTGAAGAAGATGTTAACTGCGGTGTTTGAGGACTACGAATCAATATTTACTGCTTGGCTATTGTTTTGAATCTACAGCTTTGGCGTCGTCTGGAACGTGTCATTTGAAAGTAAACAAGTTTGGGATAAGTACAATACTTTTTTTTTTTTTTTTTAGATATATCTTTCCTTGAACACGCTCCAACGAAGTACAAGCCCACTAGCTCCCATTTATGCTCTTTATATATATATATATGTAATTTATAAATTCTAGAAGAAGTAGATATTGTAAAACCGTCACATAGAAATTTTGAAAATTGTTTTTACTATGCAGGTCATTTTTTTTTTCGAAGTTATATATTTACTTATTTAGGTTAGTTTTCTAATTAAATAAATAAATTTTCTTAAAGTCGATGGTAACTAGACAAAATGTTTTATTTTTTTACGTTAAAAATTAAGCTACACGGTATAAATCAATTTCCAACAAATCCATGTGACGGTTTAACGATGCATACGGCCTAGCAGAATTTAAATAAGTAATAATAGAAAAAATATAGTGTAAATAGTAACTTATAGCCGTAAGCGCCAAGTAAGAAACTTCCGAACATTTAGAAGACGCGAATATCGATATTTAGTTGGTGCTACGGAAAGCCCAGAACAACCACAATAATAATAATAATAGTAATAATAATAATAACAGTAATATGGTTTGTTTATTAGGTGCAGTTAAGGGATACTTGCCTTCTCTTACACTGGACACATACAAGTGTTGTATACACAGATTATTAGATACAGTAAAACGGGGTGACATTAGGCCACGTTGGGGGGAGATTGGGCCAATATAATTCTACATAAAATAATAGCATATAATTTTTTATTCTTGTGTTCTTTTTTCAAACTATATTTATTCTTAAGGACTAAGCCTACGTACTTCCTTTTTTTTTTTTGATATATGTAAACAAACATATACAACTAGGTTATCACAATCTCACCCCGTTTTACGGAACATATGTCACTTATTCGAGAGATAATATTTTAAAGAACGACAGTAACTGTACTTACAAGAATATTCTTCATGTTTACAAGAGACAGCCACGCTGAACAGACACTTGAAAACTTTATATAGTTTAAATTGTTAAAACATACTATGAAGGATACAATTAAAGCTAAGTTCAGTCATACGTACATTCATACAAGCCTTCATTCAAGGTGTCAACTTTAGAGATCGTGGTCGCGCGGTAGCAAGCACTGCAACATCTTCCTCTTGAATTGGTTCATGGAGACATTGATACCTCTGCTGTGTGCATCTTGCAGGGGGTTGCGCAATGCAATAAACAAATACTACACTGGAAAAAAAATCAAAAAATTTTTTAGAATATATATATATATATATATATATATATATATATATATATATATATATATATATATATATATATATATATTTCTTTTGCTCTTTCAACATTGTGAAGGAATTCATTTAAAGAGCTAAACATTCTACCAGTTTTTTTGTCAATTTTATATCAAAGTGCTTCTTCTGAAGAAAAATAACGTTCATATGTACAATACAAGTGGTGAAATACATGCACACTTTTCAAGATGTACTAAAAAAACCAGCCAGTATGCAAATATCTGTCATAGTGTAGGCATCCGTTTGTTTAATTCTCTACTACCTAACATTAAACAAACGTATTTAATAGTTGAACTTCCAATAACAAAGAAAGAGGCATCTTTTGCTACCACTGCTCAGCCAACCTACATACCAAATTTTTTTTCAGTGGTTGGCCTACTGTAGGTTTTGCAGCGTTAACCCAACGTACAAATGCATACCTATTGCCAACGATGTGTTTATCAACTTGTACCTAACTATTAACCAAGAGATTAAAATTTACAAAAATACTGTTTTTAATATTGTCTAGCATTTTCTAATATAATGGAGTTGATTTTAGAAAGAAACACAATTTGTGTCACTTGGGGAGTTATTTTACATACTAGTTGCCAACGTCAGCCAACCTCCAAACAAAATACTTTCCGTGGTTGGCGTAGTGTGGGTTACACATTGTAGAACCAAATTTACTGAAAACAACTTTCACCTAACCGTTTTATTTTCCACAGTTTGCCCACATGTAACCAAAGAATGCAGAATTTGTATATACACCATCAGTATAAATTTTTTAATACAAGGCGCATTTGTGTTATTTTTTATGTAGTATTTGGAATTTTTGATAAACATAGCCTATGTGTTGTTGTCAATATAATATTATAGTCATATAATATTATAGTCCTAACATCAACGGCATGGTTACCGACTTGCTACCAACTCTCAGCCAACCTACATACAAAAGATTTTCACGGGTAGAGTTAAATTTCCACTCAAGGCGTTTACAAAGTGATCCGAGAGTAGTTTGCTACTAATTGATTTCATGCGTTCGTTCACAATCTAGGCTAATCTGTGGTGATCGAACGAACCACGCAGGTTAATTTTTCTAAACACATGTAGTAGCGTGTTACCAAGTCTGCTAGCAATTACGTTTCTCTAAGCAAGACTTGACACAAGATGTGGAGTGCTGTCCATCCCCAATGTTGTTTAAAAAAAAATATTAAAAGACGATGGGCTGTTATGATCCTACCAATTTGTTTCTATAACTATTTTTTACAAGTTCATCGTACGTTAAAACACGAGTTTTAACAATTTTCTGAGAGTAAAATTCGTTATGGAGAAGTTAACAAATTGATTAATGAATTCCCTTGAACTCAGTAATAAAACTAAGTAGGTATAAGGTAGCGTAAAAATTACATACACAGTAGCGCTTAAGACCTAGATGTTAAGGGGCCCGCCTCGTGGCACATGTGTTTGTGTGAGTGAGGTATGGTGCTAAGGGCGACGTCGTATGGGCCATACAACGGTGCGTCGCCTCTACGCTTAAGGCGTGCAGTCTTCGCGAAAAAACAAATTTCCTATGGGACTTTAAGTGGTGACCCTATTGTTTTATTTACGAAATCACTTTACTAAAGTCCAATGCA
>PNEQ01086240.1:0-16979 GCA_003012365.1 Medauroidea extradentata | reverse complement strand
TAGCACATGTCAGGACTTCTAGGTGATGTACAGTAAAGTATCGCGACATGACAGTTGTGCGACTAGCAAGTACTGTGTGTAAGAACACACTCGAGTGTCAGCGGCACTTGTATGAATGAGGGCGCTGGTATCCCAAGTATGGTCCAGGAGCAGCAGCAAGCCGGAAGTGGTAGCACATGTCAGGACTGGGTGTTCTCGAGGCAACACACACCACCAGCTGTAAACATCCACGGCGAAGATAAAAACTGACGACCACACATGTGTACGCTAGCAATATGAAGACCAGGACGAGACTACTACAAGAACGCCCCACATATTAGAGAAGTGCACACTCATAATAGACTGACTTGTTGTAACTCGTATGGCGATATACACGATCCTGGAAGGAAGCGATTTGCTACGGTACTACTTCCTAACAGAAACAATTCTCCACAACAACTAAATATCCGCACAAAGAAAAACTTGTTCCATAAGCGCCGAGAAAAAAATCCCCTCATCCAACTCCAGAGAATTTTGTCGCTAAAATGTTTACTGACTTTTCATAAAATTTCAAAGTAAATAAAATAAAAAACTTCGAAGACATAGAAAACCGTTTCCCTAGTCACGTGAGAAAATATGTCATCGTAGGCTGTTCAGTGCTTACAAGTTTCATGAAGCCAGCAGATGTTTACACCGAGGGGTCAACGCCCCTCCCGAGACAACTGTACAAATATTAAACCAAACAAGTGCCAAGTAAAATATTGAAAATATTACCTCATACTTGTCTTCCAGTGTTGCGAAAGACAATACAACATTAACAACACTATCAATGGAAGCAGAAGCTAACAAATGAAACTGATATAATTTGTTACAAATCAACTCAAAGGTTTCACTTTTAAAGAACACGTTACTCGTGATCTTTGTCTACGAATTGTAATTGAAACCTTGAATACGGCGAGCGATTCTGAAAGAAACCTGTAAAACAAGTTGTGATCGTGCTGTGTGGTTGGCTGGGAAAGTGCGAGTGTAGCTGCACAGCCAGTAGAAAGTAACCAATGACAGATCGTTTAGGAGGAAGTAGAGACAATAGCTGCGCCCCACAGTGCCGCCATTATGTAGGTTACTATATAGCAGTCGATGTTCTCTTGTCGGCAAGGCAGTAGCTACACACAACACTAAACTAGGCAGTCCTGCCTCGTTCACGTCACTTGGAGCAAACCACTTTACGGCGCAGCTTACAGCAATGTTCATCAACATGTTTTTATTTTTTATTTCTACCTCATATTATTTTTCTTATTTTAGACACAAAATGTAACCAAATTTTGCTCTCATGAAATTTTTTTATTTCTCATATTTTTTGCGTAAGAGCTCGTTATTTGCACGGTCCCGTTTTAAGGAAGACACTAAAACCAACTCACTTACCAAACTGAAAAAATTCACAGTGAATAACGATGATGTATGCTACAAGTTCAGCTATGATAAACCACAAAATAAAATATTTTTGTATTTTTTTAATTATTGAATATTTACACGTTTAATTAAAATTTTAGCATTTTTATTTTAATACAAAACCTTTTCATTCTATATTTTTATGTACGTGAAATAGTTACCTGCGATGTCTTTATACACTGTGATTTTTTTTTTTCAGTTTGATATGTCAGTTGGTTTAAGTGTCGTCCTTAAAACTGAAACATGAAAATTTTGACTTTAACAAGCCATTACGCGAAAAATATGAGAGGTAAACAAATTTCATAAGAGCAAAATTTAGTCAGATTTTGAGTCGAAAATAAGAAAAAAATCTTATACAAATAAAAAAATGAAAACATGGTGATGAAAATTGCTGTATACGGCATGGTTTACCTCAGTTCTCAACGATTTTTTTTATTTTTATTTTTAATTGTGATTAAATCTTCCTCATAGGAAATTTTTTTACCTCTCTTAGTTTTTGCGTAATGGGTCGTAAACGCCAAAATTTGTACTTTACAGTTTTATGTACGCCCCTAAAACCAACTTACATAATAAACCGGAAAAATATTCACGGTGTATAACATTGTTGTAGGCTGTGATTTGACACATATAAAAACACACACACACACATACATATATATTTGTATTTTAAAAAATTGTTCAAAATTTTATATTTTAATTTTAAAAAATGAGTATTTAAAAAAAATACAACAATATTTTTTATATATATGACAAATTATAACCCGTTTGATTAAAATAATGTTTTAATGGTTTTCTAATTAGTTCAAAACTTAATTCTTCATTTTTCGAAAGTTTCATCAAACGGTATTAGGCTAGTACAAAGAGTGAAGATTGCAGTATTCTTAGCTGCTAAAATTATCTCCAAAATACTGTTGCAAGTTACATTTTCATACGATTAGACAAATATTATTAATCACGGTTTGTGGTAGAATGACAAACCTTCTGTATGGACGTAGCGACGTTGAACAGGTCCAGTTAAACAGGACATTAATATCAACACTTCATCGCTAAACTGGAATCTAGTAAACTCCAGTAAATATTCCTCCAGATGAACCTCCCCTCTTAGGTTATTAAAACAAACAATTCCTAGCAAACCGTCCGGCGTTCTAAATGGGCGGTATGGATACACTTTCTGCCGTTATCACTTAACAGTACGGGACAAGGAACACATATTGGCTTCAGTCCTCTATTGTCTTCTTGGACACAAGACACACAGAGAACGGACTGAAAAAAGAGAGGAAGGAAGAGACGACTAAGAAATGGACGAGTAAATTGTTGGTTGTTGCTGTTCACTTTTATTTTCATTCAACGAAATTCCAACCAAGTCCACCCCCATCTCCTTTTGTGGCGTGGCCCTGGGTCGAGCGTGACTCAACAACTATCGACGACATCTTAGCTACAACAAAGCTTCGACAAATACCGCAACACCATTCAAACATGAAGAGCGTGTAAATAAACGGACATACTTGGAACACTGGGAATTAACAGGCTCGCCACAGTAAGATATGATAGCCACTGAACGTATTTACTCAAAGCTCAGCTGTAAACATAGGCTGCTGCCCCAACAAGTTAGGCATCACAGCGTCACGCCCTTATCTCCTCTCTTATGTTACTGACCAAGTCATTCAACTTTGCCCCTGACAAGAAAACTGAAGACGACGAGGCAATGCCAGTCAGCAGTCATGCTCATGTTCCATCAAGGTGATGTCAACAGTAATATCACGTGTTGTGTGTGGTAGAGAAATAATGCTGCTATACTATGTTTTGTATAACTTCACTAACAATTGACAGCTATTTACAGCCATAACTGTTAACATTTTGTGATATGTGGCACAAGGCAAGACAATATTCACAGTAAAAGTAGCGACATGGACAGCTTTGTTTCATTTCGGAACTAACAAAGCCTTGCACTGTGACATATTACTTAAAATATAAAAAAAAAACAGTTTATAAGTAGGTGTGCAATGTGACTGCAGTTGTAGGAAAGACGTATATCCTGGATGCAAGCACGCGTCTAGCTGTGAAGGCGACGACACAGTTTGTTGTTTGTCGTGTAGAAGGTATCAGACACACTTGTTCTTAGTTGCAGGTCGTGTTAACAGCTATTCTCCGTTCACTCTAAGTTGAGTTTTAGGATAAACAAAGCAAATTATAAACAAACATGTTCCTTGGCAGCCGACCGCCGTGCACTGTGATCTTGCATACGAAATAGTTCTTTGTTATCTGTCGTGTACATATAAATTTACTACTCCATCACTTAATAAGAGAGTTTTATTAACAGATATCTAAAATATATACACTTTACAAACACAATCTACGACTCTATATGTTTATTACTTTAATTATGGTTACCGGCGACACGTCCGTACAGTTGATTTCACGAGTTATTTAACGACTGACGTACTGTTAAACGTACGAGTTTCTTGGTACACTTGCCAGTATTTAGAGATGCACGATACTATGAAAATACCAAAAGTTTTGTTCAGTAATAATAACCACGGTAAAAATAAGTCAGAAATATCACAGTCAGATGTGTTATATTTTTTTAAAAGTATTTTTGGACGTTAACGCGTCAATGTTGTGGCTACTGCGAATGGTTTATCCGCGTATCCATTTTCCGTTCCAGTTCGTCCGAACAAAAATTCCTTGATCAATTCGTCCGGTTCCCGCGTCTGCCTATGTTTACATCGCATGCCGGTTAGGTTATGTGACGCTGGACGTGAACAGTGAAAATGTGTTACATGGTTTTCGAAACGTGGATATGTCTTCATTACTAAACAAACTGCGGTGATGTTTATTACGCAAGAATAAAAATCTCGCATAACATTCATTACAATAAAAAAAAATAACGAATATGTGTCGTAAATTATCGACAGACTGTTTGGTGATTTATAAAATGTAATTTTTCCAAAACGAAGTACAAAATTATCCAGGAGGGCTTTAACGTAAGTTCAATCACATTTTGTTGACAACTTTTTTCTGCATGTAGTACCAAATTTTCGTTACGGTAGTACCAGAATATTTGAATACGATCGTTAGTCATGGCTTGATAATTACAATTAAATTTTGAAACATACTGTAATTGCACATGATGTCAATATTTTTATCAAGTTTTTATGTAATTTTTGTTTCCGTATGTCGATAACACGTAAGAAATTTTCACGCAGTATTGTTTTAATATATAGGACGTTGTTGTTTCCTATGATGCCGACTGTACACAGTTTTGTCGGTTGGAAATAGAACGTCGGCGCGCTGCACAAATTGAGCCAATTAGAAGCTAGCGAAGTGCAATAATATTACGTTATTTGTTTACTTCAGGACTCAACTTAGAGTGAACGGAGAATAGGCAAGTCAACAACAGCCGTGCTAACTGCCCTAGACTACAGTGTACATGACAGTTGTGTGTACACACGCAGTACAACACTCTTGTCCTCTATATCTTGCTGAGAAGTACACGTGGTAAGTAATACTTGCTGGGGCGAGGACATAGGTGTGGGATGAAGTAGAGGGGGGAGTATACTGGCGGACATTGTCTGTAGTGAAGCACACCAGGTATTCTAGGCAAGTAGTGGAAACACAAGACTCGACCTTAGCGACTGTTCATTGCACATCATTCATGCAGCTACACGATTATACTATAGCATGTTGTATAGTCAACATTCCTAATATTAGGCTATTTATATACCTTCCAGATTGTAATAAAACAGTAGTGGTTTTGCTGAATTCGTTGATTTTTCACAACATTAATTACGTTTTAATGTGAAATCATTAATCTTACAAGCACATTTTACACCTACACTATGTACTAATGTTTGATTGAAGCCTTAGTTAACTGTAAAATAGAACACAATAATCGACGACATTTCTTCAGTTTGTGCGCGGTTTTCTTAAAGACATGTCTGTATATTCCTAGCCTGATTGTGTTTGCTATTGTCACTAGAGTGTTGACAGACAGCGCCTCTAGCGGACAACTTGTTCAACCATTACCACTAGCCAGCTACCTCGAGTTTGTTTTATAGTTTTAACTTGTGTTTAACAAAACTACTAGCTTGTTACAGACAACGCCTGCTTATCAAGTACGTCACAACCACTCGTAATGTACTAAAGTAACTCTGTATTTGTCCAGTGTAGAGTTTTCTGTTGTCCCTGGTCCGTATACCAGGCTAGACAGAGGGTGGCCACCCTGCCCCTGCCGCTCCCGCAGGAGTGCCAACACAAACACACGTCTGCTCGTACATTCAGCTCCATGTCACCAACCTCCATCTTACACTATCTCACCGACATTTCAAACACAAACACGTCACATACAAAGTAAGCATTCACAAGAAGGAAGAATTGCTGCCAAATGTTGAACATGCCATATTTTATTCCGAAAAACAGAACTATATTACCGCAAGACAACGTGACTTGCAACATGTCAAAGTGATGTATATTATCTCCCTGCACACAGCTAACTTATTTTACAGTCATTAACTACTATTTGTTGCTGTTTATTCAGATATTGGTGTACGTTGTAAAGTGAATAGTTTGATATGTAACTTGAAAAACTTCCACCCTTTACTTTATTTACGTATCTTATAGTTGATTATCGTGTCATATCACGGCACTATATATTCAGGTTCTACATAAGAGAAGGTACAGAGAGACACATAAGTTGTTAAATGTATTATAATGGTATACAGAGACACGCGTACACACTCTTGCCTCGTGTTGACTGCTGATAACCGACAGACAGGAGCCGGGCAAGTCTGTCAACTAAACACATACATGTCGCACAAGAAGCAGCACATGTCCAGTACTGTACGAGCCACACAGTCACTTGTCTGCACTGTCAAGTAAGTCCCGCGACAATGTCGTCCATCTCGTCCAATCAGCCTCGCTGCCACTCACATTGCATTCTCTTGCCATTATTATACGCGTTACTTTGAACATTCCTGCATCAGCGATAAGTTAACATGACTTGTACCAGAAAATATACGCCTTACTTCTTGCTAAAGCTATCTTAGCAACCATCTTCGTGACGAGCCAACAGTTAGTTATTTGCTGACGTTTTATTTTTTACTGGCACTTTTTCTTTTCGCTTGGAAATATCTTCGCGAAGCAATACACACACGTGTTCAGAATGCAGATTATTAATAATATCGACCACGTCTCCTGGCAAGTATCAATATTTGTTACATACTCGGAGCAGCAGGGAGCTTGTCATATAGTACGTTCACGGTAACTGTCTCACAACAACTGCAAGCAATTATGGTCTCAAGAGTTAATAATGCAGGTATTGGTTGTATATATAAACTGTGTTTGTCAGACGCACAGTTAGTCAGAGCAGACATACAGCTAACGTGTGTGTGTAGACTGGTATGACTGGAGAGTACAGTATATAGTACATAGGAGAGTGGAGAGAGGGCGAGTGCACCAGAGCGTACACACACCAGCCACCAGACATCCTAGCTGCCGTGTTTACTACTCCACTGAGCAGATGTCATCTCAGCTATGTCGCGCATCACCTCACACCACACCACACTGCACTGCACTACACTACACCCTCAGTATTACTGGCGCCCGGCCCGTCAGCCTCGACACTGCCGCGTAATAACACTGCATGCGTGCATTTGACCGCGCGTATGCCGTGTACTGTACAATACGACATATAATTGTTTACCCTAAATATATTGTAGATTATCTGAATATGTAATCCTTCATTAAGTACTGCTGTGCTTTGTGTATCGTCGTGGGTGCATGCAGCTCTAGTCGAAATATCATTTTCGTTGAAAACTGATTTCGAAATTGGTTTTCTTTGTGTCATCTAAAAAAAAATCTAAACCACCTGTTATATACAGCATATACTGTTATTTCCTTGGTCGCGGCAGACCGCACATTTTCGCATGAAAGAAACATGGCGCTGGTCGACGGGTTTTCTCCGGGATCTCTCGTTCCCCCCACCCTTGTCATTCTGGCACTTGTGCATTGTGGTACATAGGTGCGAGTGGTCCTGTGTTTGAATCCTGACTCGTGGCCTAATTATGTCATCCTGTAGGACAAGCAGATGTGTATGTACGTCCAGGCCTAAGTGTGCATCCAGCGTGTGATATCCTGACCTCTGTGTATCTTCCTCATATTATATCCAGCCAACCATGTGCTGTGTCAGAGTTTAATGTTTGAAACTACGGCAAGTGTGGTAGAGGCATGAAACACACAGAGTATGGTGAGATGTGAAGACGTACACACACGAGTGTAGCTGGATGTGTAGCGAGCCAGACAGGGTGAGATGAGCTCCAGGCTAGACTGCTAAGTGGTGCTGAACACTAGACATTGAAGCAACACACTTCACCCTCTGTACTACCGGCTACATCCACAGTCTCGCTAACTAACTCTACAAACATATCTCCGCCAGGCGCTCCACACACCACGCACATTCTCCACACTACACGCGCCTTGCAACTAATGTACCGGGTTTACCTCACTGGGTAGCAGTTCTTGTAACTTGTCGTCTGAACCAATAGCAAACTTGAATGTCAAACTCGCCGAGTCCCCTGCTCACACGCACAACTGGACACTCACTGGAGCAGCCTATGTTCAAGTAGTCGAGGGCATAGTGTACACGGGACTGTGAGTCCAGGCCGCACCAATGTTCCATGTCTCTGTCGCTAGTTTGAAGTCCTCAAATACTGGTGAGTTTAGTTTGTATAAACTGCCTGGCGTGTACTCTATATACGTGTACCTATGTGAGTGCTTGTGTTGGGACTATGCCAGTCCGGTAGACACAGAGCCAGTTATATAGGTACGACTTAATTAAAGCAGCCATACTTGGGGTACTGCAAGTCCACTGAACTAACAGGCCCCATTATGAACTGAACTAACTAGAAGACTGCACACCAACCAGAAGTAAGCAACAACACACAAACATCTGTGACAGACCACGCCACACTGAACAGACTAAGTGTTCACAGTCAAATAGGAACTAACCAGTGCTGACAGAAATGAACGCAACACATCGCAGCCTAGCAAAGTCAAGTTGACCCGCGGTAAACCACCGCCGTATATGATAGCGCATGTTTCAATGTGCCAGTGGATTGTTACTGTTACATCCCTGCATGTCTGAGGAGTGTACGTTAAGTCACTCGGTTAGGACGGGTTAGGTACACATTTCAACTCGAGGCGTTTACAAACCTATCTGAGTAAAGTTTGACTGTGTGAACCGAGCTGACTGCTTGAACAAGTTTGATGAAGAAGCTGCCTGACTGAGGTGTTGGGCTCATCAACAATGAGCGGGCTCAGTGAGAACCTGCAATATAGGCGAGGGAGCAGGAGATATAAGGTATGAGCGTGTCGCCGCGTGGAGATTGTAACTGATGTTCTAGCTCGGAGATATTTGTTGGCGTAGTTGCCAGCGTCCAGCAGAGTATACGCGGTACTTTGTACAAGTCAACTACACGAGAGAAGAAACAAGAAGCTGTGCCGCAGGTGTTGCGACACGGTGACTATGCCATGTGCTCCGGTGACAGTACATAGTTGACATGTGCCTCGCTCACACACATACGGCACATATAGTGAACACGTGCTTGGCCGCTCAGAACTGTTGCAGCACTTCTTCGTGGCGATTGTCACTTGTCTTGGAGTTCAGCACCCTCATTGGTGCAGTCAAACGATGGCCGTGTCTGAACAAAGACACGCTGCCAATTAACAACGGCGTTCAAACAACCTGGTGCAAAGTATATTCACGACCAACTTGTGGTTGTAGACATAATCACTTTGACTGCACGCCGTACTTTCCACAAACAAAACTACAGGCTCGTCCATATAAATACTAGAAAAACACCGCGCGCCAATGTTTCAGGCAGGCCAAAAAAAATATACCTCAATTAAAAACTACTTCGCAAGCTTACTATGTGACTGTTTACAAACAACGTCAAATAATTGTTTCGCGTCCGACGACAACACTCTATTCTCCACGTATGTTTCTTATACGATGTGTTCTGGGTGGGGAGAATGTATGTATCAACTCTTAATACGCATCTCATAAACAAGGACCGTTGATTTTCTCGAGCAGAAGCATGTGCAGCAGTGCAGTGTATCTTTGTGCAGAGGCACCAATCACAATAACGGCAAGAAGAGCGGGCAGCCAATCACAGATGTAGACTTGAACACAAGTCACTGCAGTGACATTATCTATGTACAGACACTTAATAGTGGACGCCAGGCCAGCATGCTTGCCATACGATCATAGAGCGCTCAGTCAAGTCACTACAAGCGACATAACACGCCATTGTTCTGACAGGATATGAATCAGAACTACAGATGTGCGCATAAGACATTGAAACAAACTGGGGCAACATTATTTTCGCGAAAACTCCATGGCCGTATTTATAAACGTTATTGCAGCGACGCTAATATATGTTGGGGAACGTAGTCTGTTAGCTCGGCTTCAATGCAACATGCGCACATGTTACGTTGTTGGCGTGGCCGTACCTCACTGGGTCTCTGTTGAGCCACTACTGAATATTTGTTCCTCGTACATAACAATACTGCAATCATACTGGGAGCAGGCCACCAAGCTGCCATGCAATATACTGTAGCACGGGAGAGTGTTGCGATGTTACACTATCTATGCACCGTGGCGACAATGCAGGTAACTGAAGACAGCGTGGATGTGTGCAGTGCCTAGTTCTAGCTGGCCAGGGCTGGCCAGGGAACGTAGGTATGAAGCTATATAGCAGTACAATGAGGGTCGGCCGGTCAGATAGACTAGCTGGCATTGTGCATTGTCCTGCTGAGATGTAACGAGCTAACAACGGAACATAATGATGACTGGTCTCAGTCAGGCCGGGGTATGTTTGTTGTCTACCTGAGAGGTCATACTATGGCGCCATACATTCACTGCGACCAATCAGAGCTCCGTTACACTTTGCCTACATGTCGCTCACAACTATACACACCTCACTGTAAACTGGCAGTTTTCAAGATTGTTCTGCTTATTATATGAAACTGTTTACATGACTTTGTTACATGTCGGACATTATTAACTGGCTGAAAGGCGAGGAAGCAACAACAATTGACCGTGAATGCCCTATACATTGTGCTCTGTGAGCTGTAGGTATTTGCAGATATCGAAGTAAATTACAATACCACACTCTGCCAAGGTTCAATGGATACCTATTTTCGTTAACAGGCGTGATAACGATACAAGGTTAGATAACGCCACTGATATAGGTACTTGTAAAGTAATCATGTAAGTGAATGTGCAACTGTCGTTTGATTTCGCTCCTTGACAGGCTATCCTGATTGCAATAGTTGACGACTACACGATACGTTGCAAAATTGTGAAATGATGGTCGATGTAGTTGAAGGTCAGACGTTCACACCAATACGAACCTTGCTGTTTCCTCGGCAATGCATATTGTAACTAGCAATACTCGCACGTCCAATACGAACCTTGCTGTTTCCTCGGCAATGCATATTGTAACTAGCAATACTCGCACGTCCAATACGAACCTTGCTGTTTCCTCGGCAATGCATATTGTAACTAGCAATACTCCCACGTGTGGTTTCGTAACAACAGGTTCCAGTGTCAGATCATAGGGATCAACAGTATTTATCTGGAAACTTCTTCTAAGCAAGGAATTATGACACTGTAAGTACTGATAGACAAGAAATGTTGTGTCGCAACATTATACGGGAAATGCAATGTGCATGTAAGCATCTTCTCGACGCAGTGCAGTCACTCTATGAGTGCGACACCAGCTAACACAAGTGTACGTGTGATTATGTTACATTAGCAACCAGGGGCTCATGTTAGTTTAGTTACAATGCGCTGACACGCAGCCTCGCTCACTGCTAGGAGACAATCTTGTCATAGTTCTACATTACAGCTTCCACCAATAATAACGCAGTACTGACTACCAGCTGTCGACAGCGAGAGTTTTATTTAAAAAAAAAAAAAAGTTACGTTCAATAGTTGACACCGTAGCGCTTCAAGGTTAGAAAGTATTAGTTTATAGAACTTCGATAGTGAGAACTAAGAATCGCGCCAGCAATGTGAAATAATTCCCGCATAATAATGGCTGGTGGGTTGTTGCAGACTATGAACGATCTATACAGTTCTCGACAACTGTAGTTCTGCCTGTCTGGCAACGAACCACAGATCGTCTCTGAATACTTACGTTATGAACTATTCTCGCGGTGAGGTTCTATGACAACGTAGACTTCCTTCCGTGCGACATTGCTAGCAACCGAATATTGCTAAGTCTATCAAACTAACAGTGAAACATAATCAATTGTCAAGAGAAAATTAAAAAAACGACATTTACAACAAGGCTAAAATCTATTTTACTTTCTCATGTCGAGTTATTAAGCTGCTTAGGTTTTAGAGAGCTTAGCATCAATCGCAAGCAATGTCCAATATCTGAGAACATGGCTGAGATTGTCAGAGATAGCTTCACGGCACTCGTGGAGGCGAACAGGGAAATATGAGGGAATAGGCCAAGGCCTGTATTAATAAACCAGCCCAGCACTCGCCTGTAGCGTAGATGTACCAAGAGTCCATTACTCCGCCCTCGCTGGATATGAATGTTAGTATCGAATATGACTCGTGGAAATGTTTCTCCATTAAACTACACGTGCGTATTTAGCGATGCGCCCCTTTAGATAACCCAGCCTCCCATTTAGGAGGAAATATATACGACGCACGAAAGGGCGCCCATAAAGTGTTTGGGAAGGAGGGCAGGGGGGCCTGAGAACCCCCTACAGATGTTCCACAATGTGATTAACTTTTTTTTTTAATAAAACGCCTAGAAAACTATTTGCAGTTTGATAAGTTTCGTAACTAACGCAGTTTCATGTGTCGAAATGTGTCAATGGCTACAAACTTATACACAGACAATATCCGTTCCTGTTCAAGTAAACATATATTATGATCTTGGCATACCTTACAATCTATAAGATGGCGCCGATGTGTGACGATAACATTTGTAGCAGACAATTCGGCGAGCATCATTTGCGATTACTGGCAAG
Organism: Medauroidea extradentata; assembly: GCA_003012365.1. Lineage (NCBI taxonomy): Eukaryota > Metazoa > Arthropoda > Insecta > Phasmatodea > Phasmatidae > Medauroidea > Medauroidea extradentata. Next base: position 4,502 of record PNEQ01086240.1, on the reverse strand, counting down.
TATGCTTTTTCGCAAACACTATCATCGTATTGTAATTTAATGTTGTCTCAAACATTTGAAACGACATTAACTTATAATACGAGGATTGTGTTTGGAATCTTCTTTCTCTTAAGTTTTCGTACTTGTGAAAGAAATGTCTCGCGGCAAAAGTACTGAGTGTTGAGTTTCTCCTAACCTCAGTTTGAGTATACTTCTCGCGCTTGCAAGGATGCTGAAGTGAGGTTTCACATTTATATGCTTTAAAGGAACATCGTCACCATATTATGTGAACAAGTGTGGTGAAATTACTGTCCTGGATTTACTGCAGTGTGTTCTGGAGACTTGTGTTAATGTTCGCAGAATAGCAATGTTTTCGTGAATAATTAAGTGTTTCGTTTATTGCAAGTTGCACTTGTACAACGCAAGTGAGACACATCAACGTGATGTCTGGTGTGCGACAGTTCTGCAGTTACATAACTTATACCGCAAACAGAAAACATCGCGCCTGGAGTCTGACAAGTGACGTAATGGGACAACAATTATGTGCATGTTTTATGAGCGTGATGGTTGTAATTCAAGTAAGTTTTGTGGCTCGTGTGTCGTAGCATTTATGAGTGTAATGCATAAAACAGACGTGACTTTCGTCGTCCAGCGAGCTGCAAAGCAAATCGTAAGTGTAAAGAAGTAATTATGATTTCTTGGTTATATAGAGAAAGCAAATAATAATATTAATAAAGTACTTAATTTATGAATACATTTCATATAGGCTCAACTGTTTCTTACAAAGCAGTAATCGTATCTGCAAAGTTCGAATGTTTTGTTATTTGTTGATCTCGGACGTCGGTTACAGAACGTGCCATGTAAGTTGACGGGTAACGAGCTGGAACATGTTGCACATAATATTACTACTGTTTTAAATTACATACGTCAGTTTCATTCCGGTATCTAAGCTGGCGCGCAGTGTTTTACAGTGTTCTTAGTACTTGTTTCGCTTGATAAACAAACATATCGCTGAAATAGATTACTTCTCGGCGCGCCTTTTCTAAAACTCGTGACTGCACAGACAGAGTTGTTGTGTTTGAACAGTTTTTAAAAGAAAATATTTATAAGGGACCACTGATTATTGATGAGAATAATACTGTACCGTCTTGTTGCAGTGGCTTACAAGAACATCTGCAGCTGTCTAGTGATTGGTTCGCTCCGCTAATTACACACTTTGATATCGTACTGTTGGTACAGTCATCTTGACTATGCACAACTACAGTAGCTTAGTGAAACAACATCAATGATAACAGCATGCGGCAAACATCAACCTGTTAATATTATCTCTACACTATAGGGTGTTTGTTCACTTTAAACTCAGCACTACACATCACTTATAACCAACAACTATATTTTACTGAGGCCAAAAATTTTAAGTTTTATGAGCGACGAAACGTTTACACTCGGTTTTAGTTTCGCGGAAGTTTTCATAATGAAAATAACAAAGATGGATGCAAAATTACTGAAAGAAAAACTTAAACTGTGCTCATTTTACCGTAAACAACCTATACAGCTGATACATAGAGGTGCAGGTACTCGAATTGTTTGTAAATGCACACGTGTTTCAGTGAGATATGATGTGTTGTTTCCAACACAGGTTTACAAAAAACTTACAAACTTACACCGGGTAGAATAAATGTTTTTATAACTCGAGTGTTTTAAAAAATGATGTAAACGAAGTTTGGTTGTGACGAAAACCTGGCAACGTGGGTAACTAGCGGCCCGCCATCCTTGTCACGTGACTAGAAGGTTATGTCACATAAAAGACTGAGATATAGAAGATGTTTTAGGGAGATGGTTAGGTGAATATCCGCGCTGGTGTCGGCGGCAAACCCACACAGAGTGTTGTAATATAATGCAGAGCGGGATACACGAGTGTTATAACTAGAGAAGAGTGGGGAGATACAGGCAGATATGGCAACTGAAGTATGTATAGCTGGGACATGCAGGCTGAGTGACAAGGCAAGCACTTTCCCAGGACTCGGCTTCCTCCCGAGATAACACACCAGACATGACACATCCTGCCCCTCCCCCTCACTCCAACAACCTCCAGCATAGCAGGGGCTGGACAATCACATCAGTTCCTTACGGCCGCCAGACACCTCACTGCTAACTTACAGCATACTACTTCCTGGAAACAAACTTTCATATTAGCTATCAGTCTTGTAAGCTATGAATTTTTTTTGAGGTGGGGGGGAGGGGAATTAGAAATTTTTTACACAAAACCAGTTGGTTGCACATTACTACATTTCTTAATGATTTGGTGACAATAAATCGATGATCTTTGTAACAAACACACATACATTATGCGTGTTCAAGTTTTGGTCACGACGTCTTCATGATATAACAAGGAGATATATTTGAAGCAGTCGGAGAGCTACGCCATATATGTAGTTCTGCTCATAAAACTGAGCTGCAGGATAGTTGAGGCTTCAGGGACAGGTGCCTAGAGATATTACATATACATTCCTTATTCACGAAGCGAGGACAACCACTGCGTTATCTACTGCTGACCAGTCCTGTAAGGATCGTTAACGTCTTGCGTGTCAATAGTTTATGTCCTTTCACTTTGGTTCTAAGACTGTGGACTTTCTGTGTAGTCAATAATCAACATACAATGCTTTTACGGTTGATCATCCGCCGCCATCTTATACAGCTATGCGGTTTGTGTTGCTTTTGTTTCCGATTAGATTTTTACATATGACGCATGGCTTACAGGAGAGTTTATTTTATTTTTTTACGTTTTTTCTGTCGCTCTGACCCGTTTAGCACACACGTGCGGGTGCACACACACACACACACACACACACACACACACACACACACACACACACACACACATATATATATATATATATATATATATATATATATATATACACACATACATACATATAAATGTAAGTGGCAAAGTGTTGTACGATAGAAAAAACTCGTTCATACAGACGTAAATCAATAATAACTAACACATCATCCACACCTCTATTGTCAATAGTATGGGCTTACGACGATCGTAAAAGTTATATCGTTGAACAAGTGAAGTGAGGATAAATGAACAACCACTACGAATGCAGAAGAATGATGACATATATGCAAGGAACAAAGTGTTGCCAGTATGTCTTCCTATACGTTGGACACATGGGAGTCACGTATGTTGTATTGCATGTATATCTGTATTCCTGCAACCCAATATGATGAATAAAGAACCACAATGACTTAAGGAACAAAACGTTGCAGGTGTTCAAACACGCTCAGACTAACCGTCACTGACATACAGACACTCAAAGTAGTATTATGTCAAAGCGTACACAGATAGGCAACCCGTGTAGCACGTACATGGTAGGTACTTCATACTGCCGAGATACTACTGCACATGTGAAGTCTTATACACACAGTCCAAGATTTGTCGCGAGAATAATCCTGCAACAGTTTGTTTAAATGCCTTATGTACACATATGTAGCCTTGATTCATGGTCTGTGATTGGCTGTTGTTGTCTCAGCGTCTAGGGTTCTACCCACCAATCACAGACGTGTGGTGTCGCAGTTACCTCGTTCCTGTTGGCTCAGTCAAGTCAGCCACGCCTGTGCAATAATACATTCTGCCAATAACCATGAAGTAAAGCTTTATATGTGCTCATAAGCCATTGAAACAAATTGTTGCAGAATTCTTCTCGCGACAAATCGTGGACTCTAGTTATACAGCAGGCGCTAGAAGGCGTGTTTAATGCACGGAGGCGGACAGGACTTAAGAGCTAGAATGACTAGTATGTCAACAACAGTGTGGCCTTTATGCGCGGGGCGTAACTTTTCCCACATTCCTCCCACATCCCTCGTGTTATCCCACCAAGGCGAACAAGACGTTCAGTTTGGGTAGCTATGGCACCAGTCAAATGTCAATGAATTGGTCCATTTTTATTTGCTTTCTCCTTTTTTCTAAGAGCAGCAACCAGTACCTCCTAGTTGTACTTACACAGCATAAGTTTACTGAAATATATTGGCGACATTTGATTAGCTTTCATAAAAATTATTGGCAAGATAAGTATATCACTAAAATCATTCCAAACACAACGGATATTGCAAAGCCACAAGGAACTGCACTGAACAGTTATATTAGTAGGAAGAACAAAGTTGTCAACAACAATGTTGAGCGACCCCTGCAGGAAATGCAACCCGGACAACCGCTGTGTAAGGCAAGATAATACGAGGTAGTGGCACTGCTAGGCCAGATATACTGATATGATGGCAGGGACAATACTATACTATACGTGATTCGGAATAAAGCGAACACTCAAAAAAGCCCTGATTAATTTCTATTTCCTGCCAGTTTATATCTTTCCGCCGATGTAAACACAAATAATGCCACGTGCTTTTATTTACATAGGGTCGTGCAATGTTTACAACTACATTAAACTGCTCCGATAAATTTTAGCTACAATATCTACTCATTAAATGCACGGGGGCTGAATGTAAGATATAAAAAA